>DVZL01007230.1:0-10865 GCA_018236625.1 Lasaia peninsularis | reverse complement strand
TAAGGAGTGGAATTCGCTTCCTGCGTGTGTGTTCCCGGATCAATACAACCTGGCTATCTTTAAGGCCAGAGTGAATAAGCTGTATCTAGGTAAGCATGTTTTATCTTCGGCCGCATCGTCACTTTACATCAGGTGAGACGGTGGCCAAATGCTTGCCTATTACCAAATTAAAAAAAAACCTATTTATTTTCCGGGATAAAATATAGCCTATACGGATTCGGAAGAAACCCTCTAAGTAATGGTAAAAGAAATTTTGAAATCGGTCCAGTAGTTTTGAGCCTATTAAACACAAACATACAAAAATACAAAGGTTTCCTCTTTATAATATTAGTATAGAAGAGACTAATAAATTAAACTTTATTATGTGACAAAAAGGATCATAATCGAAAGATTTGAATTTGGTTAATTTGTTATTCATTATTAGCAAAATATAAATTTGAAGAATAGTGTCTGAGAAGCCCTGTCTCTCTTACTCATATTTGTCTGCGTATTATGCTTGCTTTTTCGCACTGCGCACCTGTTTTATGTGGCCTGTGTGTAGCTGTCTCCGCGTAACATGTATTGTGCATAATCAATCAAAAACAATAACGAGATAAGTAAGAGTTAAATAATTTGTTATAGGTTGTCAAGAATAATGCAATATATATAATCTGTTGTTGTTATAATTACCACCTCTAATAAACTATATGATATTGTTTGAAATAATGTACAAAAAAAACCTAAAAATGGGATAGTATAATTCCATTGCTCCCACTTTAAAAAAATGTTAAATTATAAATATTACTTAGCACTGACTAATGTGATGTGACAATACCGTGAGACATTATCCAGTTTATTAAAGCTATGAAAAATAATATTAGTTATATCCATGCCAAAACCACAAGGAAAATAATCAAAAAGATGCTTATATAAATTAAAGTAAAAGTGGGAGAAAAATAAGATTATTTCATATTAGGTACCTATAATAAAGAATCGATGTGTGCAGCTATACAATGTATTGGTACCAGCCATGGCGAAATAAGCGTATATCATTTCTTTATTACTTTCTTTATTTATACAAAAATGTGGGTAGGACAGTATCATATTTACATTGAATGTAAATATAAAGAATATCTCATATTCAAGAGATTTTATACTACTATTCATATAAATAATAAAGTAATACAGTCTCGCCCACATTTGAGCAGTTGGTACTTGAAATAATGTAAATAATATGTTAAAAAGAAAAGTCTTTCCATTGTATGTTTTAGTGTGTAACTAGGATTCTGATCTAGTAATTCTTATGTCCTTTTAATGTATAATTTTAACATGTCATGTTACATTACTTCAAACACATATATTTTAAATGGTTATAAAAAATTCTATTTGATGAAATCTATAATAGACATTCTATTAAACAAACAACTATCACAAATTGATATAAGATGTTTATTAATTGATAAGTTTTGCCTTTATAAATTATATCAAAAAAACTTATGATTAAGACCAAGGAAACAATAATTGACATAACTATAGTAAGTCATGTTAAACATTTTCATCTCATTTAGTAAATGGACTTTATTTTATCACCCATAAAACTGACTGTAGCAATATTAAAGGCAAAACATAATATTATCAAGCAATGAATTAATAATTTCATCAGATAGTATTAAAACCTTGTAGAAAGCTTATTAATATAAAAAAATACCATGTCATTCCAAAGATCTTCTGCTGTTTGACCTTGAACTCCACAAGATGTTATGAGATCATCCCCTACACTCTCATCATGCACCTTAATGTCCTGGATCAATGTCATTAATTTGTTAGTAAACAAACCAAATGTTTCAATACATATCAATGAGTAATTATTGTAGAATGATTGATTACTTTAGTATACTGATATGATAATCAAGAACTGTTTTATGTTTACTTTCCATTACTTTTAAATAAAAAATAGTTTACTTAAAAATCATAAAAGTATACCAATTCAATGTGATTTAATCCAAGCACTACTGGAAATGAATATAAAAGCAAAAAATCAAACACCGCGGTCTTTAAACAGCGGCAGCGAAGCACCGCATGCAGGTCTCCGCTTACCTGACCGACTTTTCACACGATTTCCTCTTCTGCGTTTATGAACGCGACCGGTACGAACTCCGGTCATTTTATAAATATAATTTTTAACAAAAAATCAAATTACTAATTATTTTCACAGCGTACTCACAAATTATGTCGATCAAATCACATTTAATAATTACATTTAATTATTTGTTTATTTAAAATCCACAAAATACACTGAAACAAATTAAAGGTGCGCGATGTCATGAAAAATTATAATTTTAACACGAAACACAAAAGTCGAGACAAAGGACGAAAATTTTCAACGCAAGTTCCAATGACAATACAATGTGACATTCGTGAATCGTAATAGACAAGATAGAATGCGACGGCCTATTTTGATTTTTGACTTTGTCAACTCCACAAAATTAGCGGAAAAAGCGGTTGGCCCATGAGCTGGTGAGGGCCACTTTTTAGGAGTGTATTTTTTTTTTAATTGTTACCCTTTGGCTTCATGGGCTATAAACTACAATTATTATACATTATAAATACGTAGCATACATGTATTACACAGAATGGTATGCATACAATCCATTATTATCATACAAAATCAAATTTTTGTGATATTCTTATTCTACACGCATCGTGATAGCAAAGTAAATAAATTGAAGAATTCGTGATTGAGTAAGAAATGTGTTTCTGATTTGGGTCCATACTTCACATGTCAGATATTACGATATATCAAGTATCCGATTTTTGCAATGTTATGTAATGTCACAAATCAGCTGTTTGTCAAATGGCTGTCACAGGTGTGGTTATCTATAGCAGCTGATCTTAATTTATTTTGGTTTTTACCAAAAAGGTAAAAAAAGTTTGATTATATGCTTTTACAAAACATCAACATACAATTACGCTTGAATATTTGTAATGCTTGGACAAAGGAATAAATTTATATAAATTATGTCTTAGATGCTGCGAAAAGTTGTGTTGGGCTCCGGGCTAGTCGCATTAGTACCAATTGTAAATGCAGCGACTCCAATCCAAGAGTCAAAGGAACCAAAGAAACCTCCGCTTATGAGAGCTTCTGAGTTACCAATTTATGAAGCCCCACATGCAGATTATGCCGAGTAAGTTTTAATTTTATTTATTTAACTAATATTTTACTTTAGACTACTAAATCCCAACTACCAATTGCTAATTGTTACTTTATTTGCTAGACATGTTCAGTCTAATGCTGAAAAAAAAGACAGCTATCTGAGATCAGTTCTACATCCACCGGTGCAAGTTGTTAGGGAACAAGTACAAAATGTCTGGGGACAAACAGAGTCAGTAAAGAATGCAGTTCAAGATAATTTTAATGAGCTACGTGACAGATCAGATTGTAAGTATAGTTTCTTTGCTGGGTATTCACATAATAACAAAAACTTCAAATTGTATTAGTAAATCCCTATGTCTGTCTGCCTGTTACACTTAAACAACTGAACTAATTTTGATGAAGTTTGGTACAGAGATAGAGTTGACCTTGATGAAGAACATAGGCTAAAAAAAGAAAAGGAAAGGAAAATAAAATGAAAAGGTCTACAAAATAATATTAAAAATTAAATATTTTTCAATACTTGGTGCTGGGTTGCACTTTTTGGTGTCATTTTAAGTATTTCCAAATATTACTTATTCCAGATAAATTTTCAGTGTTAGTAAAATATACTATGAGTATTTCACAATTCTATTTGATCAATAGAATTGTGAAGTGATATTTGTGTTCACCACACAAATATCAAATTCCTTTATCATGCCATTCATCAACAAGGTGATCACATAATTGGAATGATAAATCATATTTTTACTAGATGCTGTGCAGTGGCTTGGTAAAATTGGTACCAATTTTAAGATACAATCCCAGCAATAAGATGACAATACACTAGTAACTAACAGTTATCTCGTGCAATCAAGAGATCCGCTTGCTAGTTCTCTATTTTATGTAAAAAATAAACAATTTTCTAATTTACTATTTTGTTATATTTTTCAGGGGTGATACAGTACTTGAGAGAAGAAGAAAATAAACAAATGCGATATGGGGCAGTAGCAATGGGAGGTCTATCAGGATTTATATTTGGCCTTAGAGGGGGGATTATTAGGGTAAATATTATTGGTATTGTTATGTTAAGACAAAGTCCTCGGGTGGGGCAACTTGTTCTATGAGTTTTTTAGATTATCTGAGTTGCCTGAAATTGTATTTGTGTCTGATATGGCGACAGACTTGCCACTTGTCACACAAAGGTTGTCAACTGGACTAAAACTGGTAAGACTGGTAGACCTTATGTGCAAGTCTTCTGGCTACCCTACCCTCCGGATGGGGACATGACGATGTCATTGCTGCAGGAATAGGTAAGGCCGTGAATCCCTACCCGGACGAGTTGCTGCACAGCACTCTACCACCAGTGGTCATGTTGGTGGTGATCCAATTAACCTATGCTCCTTACGATATGCCTGGTAGAAAGGCTGTTCTGCCGGCCTAAGGTCAAAGGCCGTTAAATGCGGAATTACAATTTCGAGAAAAAGGAAAAAAAACATAGTATATAATTGCTCAAAATATAAATGTATCTCACAAAGTAATTCAGATAAAGAAATTGCTCTTAGATTGGTAAATGCAGAATAAATCGCAGTTTTTTGTTATGCCTAGAGTCTAAAATTGATGAGTTGATATTTAACGGCCTTTTACCTTAAGACGGAAGTGTTGGTCTATTCTACACATAGGATCCGGACCAACACGGGGGAAAATTAAACAATGCTTGCCTTTTAAGACTTGCACCTTGACAGCAACACAGCTGATATATTTTTTAAAGGAGCCGATTAATATGAGGAAAAATATACAGCACTAGACAAATGCTACCTACATGTTCATTTTTTTCAGAGGGTATTTTATGCTGGTTTGGGGACAACAGCAATGGGCTATGTATGCTTCCCTGAGGAAACTAAAGAAATTCTAAATGAAAATGGAGCCCTTGTTAAACAATATGTCAATATTGCATATAACTTCTTATATGGAGGTATGTATTTTAAGTGCTACTTAACTTATATTCTGAGATTCAATAATTTGGTTAACGTTTAAAGCATTTTGTTGACTTAAGATGCTTTAGAACAGAAGCCCCATGCTACTGTTAAGAAGTGAAAAGGCTGAAATGTTGATATAGGTAAATTTTCAAACATCTATGCCTTGCCTTTATATTTTCTTTTTATAAAACAAATATCGGGCAAGGGAATATACAGCTTTTTATTTGATGATAAATCTCCAAATATTTCTCCGGTAAAAAACACTCTACCCAAACTTTGGTATTATTTTGCTATAAGAAAACTATATGCCAAAATCAAAAATAGTAATTTACATATTGCAACGAAATGTACTTTTAAAAATTGTATGTATTTGCTGCAAACATTAATAAATATAACAAAATTAATAATATATACCTACAGAAACTCCTATTATTATCCAACAATGATACTTTTTTATCTTCTGAAATTGTATTTTGTTTTATTTTTATGACAGTGAAACCTGGCGACCCACAGTTAGAAATCAAATTTCCAGAGTTGTCTTTTCCTAAAGATTTCTCTGAATTTGTTGACCTGACCGTATCATTAGCTTCAACTGTCAAACAAGCAGTCATGCCTCCACCATCTAAGGAAGAAGCTGAGAGTAAAATCTCAGAAAAGAAAGAATAGGTACACATAATAAGCTTTGCACGTGGTTTTATGTGTGGTTTGTCTATAGCACTGCATGTTGTTTTTATACTAACATTTGTTTTGATGTCACAGGCTTTATTCTGATAAAATTGTGTTTTTCTTTTACTCATTATATTTGTTCATGCATATCCACAAAATAACGCCTTTAAATATTGATTATTTTATTTTAAAGGACACATACATGAACTACCTGGACATTACATACCTAACCAAGACCTGTCCCGAATACGCGGGTAGTGCTAATTATCTCTATAGACTGTCCTATCTCTCTTTCTATCAGTTTTGAGGAGTCAATAAATTCAAAACAAGTCTGCTTTGTGAAAGTGAGATAACCGGCCTTATGAGATATTTAATATAGCAGACATGTCGTTTTTAGAATTTGTAAACTACGTTTTACATTTTATTTTATGAAGTTTTTTAATGATTTGGCCTTAAAATTATGACGTCATAACTGCTGTGTCTTGCTACAATAAATTCGAAAATATTGTAGGTACTTAGACTCTCTGCTTGCTTTTGTTTATCAAAGGTTTTTAATACCAAATAATAATAATAATAAAACTATTTAATGCACGTTGTATTTGTCCTGAATTTTTATTTATACATATATAAAACATATCCTTGCTTTTTCAGTCTACTTGGAAACAATTATGTTAAAATAACAATATGATATTATTGTACTTTAAATATTTTTTAATGCTTGCAGGTGCTGTGAATGATGATGAAGTAGACCATGTCTAAGTAAGTTCAGAAGAATATAAATACTAGGTATTTTATGTCCATATTTTATTTTTAAATGATATGGGATTTAAAGTACCTATTTAAGAAAACTATAGGATTATAAAAGAAATACACGTTGCTTATACCTATGTTGTTATTTGGTTGCCTCTTGACAACCGGATTCGCTACTAGTGACAAAAGTAACGGGTGTTCGTCTCTTTGATCTACTTGAAGGAAGTGCCTAGTAGTCTTTAAAGAAGTCCGGTACGGTTGTGATGTAGGTACCTGGTAGTTTAAACATTAAATATCTATACACACGATAAAAATGTAGAAAAATGAATTCTGTACATTAGGTACTAGGTACCTATGTAAAAAAAATAGTTCTCGCGACTAAAATCGGGCAGCAAAACACGTTTTTATTTTTTTTAGAATTTAGGTCTCTTTATATCGCAGCTGCGATTCAAACTAAAACATCTGAACCGATCGTGACAAATTTTGGCTAGCAGGTTGCCAGTGTTCCGAGGTAGGTAGTTTATAGGCTACTTATTGTCCCGTCTGCGAAAGCGGTTTCCGTGGGAGAGCAGAGAAACCTAAAATCTAAATTTGGCTAATTTAGGAACTCGCAGTCTGATTTCATTTATTCTGTTTTTGTTAAATAGAACATACCTAGTTCACAGACAATGCCATATTTTTTAGTTTTGTAGTCCAGGAATTACAGCTCTACTGATTCCATTAGCCAACTTTACCATCATGCTTTTTACCAAACCTAAAATGTACAGGGATCTTTGAACGTGTAGACATAGGAATTAGTAAAGGTCCAGTAGTCCAGGTTCTTGTGTATATTTTAACTTCTTACCTATTTGTAGGGCGGTAGCTCATTAGTTACCGCCTTACAAATTCTTGTTATAATATATATGCCTGCTGCAATGGCGGACTTACACCTTTGTCGCAAATAGGCCTTACGAAATTTGCCGTCTATACTGTTGTACACCTGCAAGTTAAGTATGTTCGCGTTATGAATTCAGTGTTTTACCTGGGTGATTGTATATTATATAGTAGGATACAACCATTTAATTTGAAAGAATGACTTAACTGGTCACTGTGAACTTTTCAAATTATGTTCTATTACTTGCTACAAATCAAATACAGTTTCCTTACGTCCCCGCAATGTAATCACTTAAAAATATCAATTTATCAACTTAAAACTGCTATTTGTGTTTAAAAAAATAGTAAATATACATATAAAAAAATCAGAAAATCTCTGGTGGGTTGTAAACTTGATGCTAGGCTAGAATGGTGCTAGGTGGGTGTTACGTAAATTACACACTATATCCTTTATATTATTCTGACTGTAATAGGCAAAGTGGTAGGACTACTCCCAACAAGCACTTCAATTAGTAAAAAGTTATTTAACTGGGTTTCTTATGTATAATAATTCCACGGCACAGAGTATATAGTTACATTCCACCAAAATGACTTTTTATGGTTTTTTTTGCAGGCAAAAGAATATGTCTTAAGGTATATTTACTAAGAGATTTATATATGGCAAAATAAGTTACCAGTACAAATAGTAATGTTTAATTTTTTTACAGATTTGTTGGAAAGAAAAATGGAAAAACATCAATGCAGTTTTAGTGAATTCTTATTTATTGTATCAGACGTGAAATATATACAATAAAAATAAAAAACTGCAGTTTCACTTATGCAAATATCATTTCTTCTCTACGTTTTTTAGTAACTACCGTACCAGGCTTATGTTGTGCTTCTGGATGGTTCATGAGTTCAGGAGGGCAAGTGGATACTGAACTAGTTAATAAAACTTGCTTAAGATCATAATAAATTGCAGAATCCTCTTTGGTGACGAAGGATATGGCTCTACCAGTTTTGCCAGCACGACCAGTTCTACCAATACGATGGGTATAATCTTCAATGCTTTTAGCCATATCATAATTTATTACCATACTGACATCTTTAATGTCGATACCACGTCCAGCAACATCTGTTGCAACCAATATATCTTTAGAACCATTCTTTAGACTAGCCAAAGCAAAGTCACGCTGTTCTTGTCCTTTACCACCATGCAATGTACAAGCATTGAAACCAAGTTTTTCTAAACCCTTAGCAAGTACATCTGCACCTTTCTTTTGATTAACAAATATAATAATAGGAGGCTCCACTCCTCTTTGTAGAATCTCAGTAAGTTTCCTACGTTTTTCATTTTCACCTATCATGTACACAACTTGTTCTGTTCTATCAACAGGCTTGCCTACAGAACCAATGTAGACGATAGCTGGCCTTCTTAAATAACTTCTTGCTAAGCGCTCTACTGCTGGAGGCATAGTTGCTGTAAACATCACAGTCTGTCTATACTTTTTCTTGGTATTGTAATTTGCAAGAAGGACAGATGCATCTTCTGCTGCATCTGTGTCAGGTTTTACATTAGAAACAGGCATGTATTCTAAGATTTTCTGAACATCTGGTTCAAATCCCATGTCTATCATTCGATCTGCTTCATCAAGTACTACATATGTACAGCGATTCAAGACTAAATATCTATTCTCAAGTACATCAATAAGACGACCAGGCGTTGCAATAACAATTTCACATCCAAGTCGAAGTTTAAAGCCTTGTTCTTCTCTCGAAAGACCACCAACAACTACAACTGACGTAATTCCTAATGGTATTCCAAATTTATTTGTTTCTTCCTCTATTTGTTGAGCCAATTCTCGAGTTGGAGCTAATATAATGGCATAAGGTCCTTGGTCAGCATCCTCCATTCTTTCATTTTTTGGTAATGACTGTATCCATGTTAGTAAGGGTATGAGAAAAGCTAATGTTTTTCCAGATCCAGTCTCAGCAACACCAATGATATCTCTATTTTGTAATCCAATGGGAATAGCTTGTCTTTGAATAGGTGTTGGACTTTTATATCCAACTTTATTTATAATATCCATAATATCATTATGAAAGCCAGCTTCTTTCCAGGAACGAATAGGATTGGGTATTTTACCTCCTTTGATAGTAATATTGTAATCTTCTCTAAAGATTCTCCAGTCTCTTTCTGTCATTTCATCTTGATCTTTCTCTGACCAATGTCTATCATCCCATTTTTGTTTGTCTTCCTTTTTCTTAACTTTTTTCAAACGTAATTTTTCTTGTTCTTTTTCTAATTCTGTTCGCCTTTTTTCTAGAAGGTTTCCATAAAATTTACTATAGTCTTTTTTCTGTGATTTAATATCAATACCAGCAATATGACCACGACCAAAAAATTGTACTTGATGTCTTTCTTTGTATAATGTATTATAATCATTTGATGTATCTTCAGATGCATCCCAGTCAAACACAAATTTTCTATCATTAAGACGTCTGACCCTACGTTTTTTCTTAACAATACCTAAATATCGAGCCTTAATAGCTTCCTCTTCACGCTCTTTATCTTTACTTTTATTAAAGTCCTCATTTTTTTCCTTTTTGTCATCTCTGTTACGATCATTTGCTGCTTTTCTTTCCTCATATTTTCTCTCCCTTTCTTTTTCACGATCACGCTCTTTTTCTCTTTCTCTTTCCTCCTTATGTCTTTTTTCATCCTCTTTTTTAGAAGTCCCTGTCAGATCTATGGTAGCGATAGCTGGTTTTTCAACATTTGCACGCATTGCTTCGACTTGCTCGCGACGCCGCTCCAATGCAAGAGCCGCTCTTTGTTCTTTTGTTAAGAAAACGGGCTTACTCCTAGCTTCTTCTTCAGCTTTTTTTTTGGCAAGAAGTTCTTCTAGTGAGAGAGGTTCTCGCTTTACCGGTTTAGATTCCTCTTTTTTTTCTATAATTTCTTCGTCTTCTTTAGCTTCTTCGTCTTTTTTAGTCTTAGCTTTTTCATCATGTCGACGATCTTTTTCTTTTGTATCTCGTTTCTTTGGGCTTCTAGATCGACCACGATCCTTTCGCACTGGACTTCTAGAACGTTCCCTATCTTTTCTAGGACTACGTGAACGAGCATCAACGGCTTCTTTTCTGGGACTTCTTGAACGTTCCCTACGCTTTACTTTTTCTCGATGTGATTCACGTTCTTCATAACGATCTCGATCGCGTCTTTCTCTTGATCTCGAACGACGACGGTCTGTATTTCTATCACCAGCCATAATTTACTGTCTCGTTATTATTTAGTATTTTAAGATTTATTTTTTATTTTTCACATAATTTGTATTATTTTATGATAGATAGTTAACATTTGACTTGACAACTTGAACGTCAATAGTACAATAATGACGTTTTTTTATAGTTTTTTTTTTTTAGTAGTATGATTATCCCAAATTGGAAAGGCAAAGGAACTGAGTCCATACAGCCATGTCTTTCGTATTTTCTTTTTCATTAATGAT
>DVZL01007229.1:0-10866 GCA_018236625.1 Lasaia peninsularis | reverse complement strand
CTTTTTACCGCAGGAAAATGTTTCATTCCTACGTGAAAACTGGTAATGGGAGACGGGTAGTAAGAATTATCTTTCCGTACTTATCTATTTCACGTAACTACTAAATGTCTAAACCGCTTGGGTTGAAATTTTCCAGTAGTTTTGGAATGTCCGACATTATTCAATACAAACAAACAATCAAACCTTTCCTATTTACAATATTAGTATAGATATGTTGTAATAACTTCTAATTATAAGGTATATTTTCTGTAGGTGTTTTCGGGTTAGTCCCATTTAACATCCTTAGAAAAAACATCAACATTGGTTCATCAAGTAAAACGTTTACATATTAATAGCTTTACCTTAAGGCCACACTCAAGAGGTTCTCTACAACTCAAGGTAGCTTGGAGGAAAATTCCTTTGGGCTTTATGTACGCATAATAAGTATCTACGTCTTCGTCAGCCTAGTTATTTTTTTATGGTATAAGACAGCGAATTAATGGTGTGAAACAACCGTGGCCTATAGACACCATATAATATGTTGTAGGTGCGCTGCTGCCCTGTGATCGGGCTGTTAACCTGTGCAAGTCTACCTGCTACCCTACCGGAACACGAGAATATCATGGCGACATATGCTCGCTTCTTAGGAGCTGCCTGCTAAGAAGGCAGATGGTCTATTCTACACAGATGACCCGGAGCAACACGGGTAAACTTTGTAACTAGTGGAGTCATCGCTAAACGCTACCAACTCTCCACGGTGCCAGTGAAAATAAAGTTATATTTACAAAGTACCAATATTTAAATGGGATCTCGAAGCGAGGCTTAAATTTTGTCGCTCCAAACCTGGGCAACCTAAGCTCATGTTCATTTTTATATTAAAATTTTCCTTAGAGTTGCCATTTCTAAATAACTTACGAATAAACAGAGATTACTTTCTCATGAGCCTGTACTTTGATGTTTTTGTGCAATATTAATCCCATCCCGGGGTCCAATTCCCAGGTAGAGCAACTTGTTCTATACGTTTTTTTTTCGATTATCTGTAATATGTCCGATATGGATAAGGACTTGCCCCCTGTCATATCATGGGACTTTATATCGTCGGCTCATCGTGGGTGCATAAGAATGTACCTCTGCCTATCCCGTCGGGGGTATAGGCGTGATGATATTTATTTATTTTACAGTGGCCAAGTCTTTATGTAATTATTATAGAATTAATAATGCTAAAACGCATCACGGGAAGACTTCAGATGTTAGATATTATATTATAGTTAAGATAACTACGAGTAAGTGCCAAATTTTATTATGTTTATTAAAAACACCGACTACGCTCGAATTCAATTTTAATCTAATTTCATAATTATTTCCTAAATAAATAAAGTTTCTTGCTGTCATTAGTGGGTCCACATAAAAAACCAATGTTCCATAAAATATGTGCCCTACTGCTCTACAAAAACGCCAGCGAAGTACACACCAGCCAGGGCGGCACGTTCGTGGCCTCAAATATTCACTAAATGAAATTAGATCCACTTGCGCGTACGATTATGAAAGCGGTAAACAAAGGGCCACTTCATCGGTTCTAATTCTAGTGTTTACAATACTTTCTATTTCGTAATCTGCTTGATCTAATTGTGAAGGTAGGGTTAGCACGTGATATAAGAACATTATACATATATTATGTTACTGTAAAAGCACGAACTACGGTAAATCCTAAGATTTTCCAGTAAAACTTAAGACTTGCCAACTCTTATTGGTAAAATGCCGAAAAATTATGTGATTCGAACTTTTACCAACATTCACTTGGTAAATCTTAGGATTTAAATCGAAGGCACGATAAATGTTAAAAAAAATATTTTTTCCGTAATGGTTCGGGTCCTCTGTGTAGAATAAACCATCTGCCTCCCTACCAGGCAGCTCGTAAGAGGCGAGCATAGGTTAACTGGGTCATTTCCAACAAGATCACTGGTTGTAGAGTGCTGTGCAGCAACTCGCCTGGGCAGGAATCTACTACCCAACATGCGACAGGCATCTATCATGTTATGAAACCTAATATCGTCGAATAATCGTGGGCGCATAAAAGTTTACCTCTCCTTCACACTTCGGGGAAAGGCGTGACGATATTTATTAATTTTAATTGTAATATTTATGTAAGTACCGCTTGCGTCAATGCAGCCCTACATTTAGCCTCTCAGACTGATCACAGTATTATGTTGTACCGGCAATAAGCCACAAGCACAAGTGCGCACTTGAATGGTATCGGAACATCCTTGAACCTGGATCTGATGGACCTTGGTCAATCAAAACGTTTTTATGTTTTCTCATTTTATTAAAATGATATTTAAAAAAAAAATAGTTTAAAAAAACCAAAAAAACTCGCTTTTATTTCTTGTACAACTAAAAACTAGAGAATAATTCTAAGTTATGAAGAGTTCGTGTTACAAGGGGAGAAAACAAAACTTAAGTTTTTAACAAAATAATTTAATTCAGAGTCAACAGCGTGGGGTGCATTATACTGTGGTTCATAACTAACCTCTTATATATAGTTGCCTACACAATGATTATGATATTTTGAATAACAAGCACCACCACGCTTTTTACTCTGAATTAAATTATTTTGTTAAAAACTTAAGTTTTGTTTTCTCCCCCTGTACAACCCAAGCTAATAAAAGCGTATTAAAAAAGAAAGAAAGTACCTACATGCCTATTATATATATATATATGAAGAAAGTCTAGGAAAAAGTGACATCCTTTAAAATGGAAAAAACTGCAGAACACTAGTATGCAGAAACAAAAATATTTTTTTGTTTTTGCATTGATATTAGTTATGTATGGCTTATACTAAATCAAGATAAGCCTTGGTTTCCTAGTTTTATACTATTCGGCCGACCGAACTTCGTACCGCCTGATGTAAGAAAAATTAAAGCATTTTTTCCCCATGTTCCTTAAAATTTTCCCATTTTTTTTTCAGAAGAAACTTGCTTAGATTTTATCGAACGCAGCAAAAAAGAAATCAACCAAACGGTTCAGCCGTTCTCGAGTTTTGCGCTTTGCAATACATTTAGGGATTGATCCATTGTAATGAGGTGTAATACCCACTTCTTTCCATCGAAGACATTTCCGCTCTAACTTGACTTTAATATAGTTAAAAATATCGAAAGCTCTTCAACAATGCTCTTCTGATGCTTAAGATACGAGTTATGTGATGAGAATTTAAAAAATATACAATCTCACACATATATCCTGAAATGGTAGGCATGGTACATGTGCACCCACGATTCGCCGACGATATTAGGTTTCATGACGTGAAAGATTGTAAGTTTGTCGCCATATCGGACACAATTCCAATCTCGGACAACATTCACATTCAGATAAAATTTAAAATAAACATATGTATAAGAACAAGTTTTCGTACCTGGGAATTGAACCCGTGAAGTCATGTGTTAAAATAGGACACCACAAAGGCAATAAAAAAAATTTAGTTGAAAATATGGAGGAGGTAAATTTTAAAAATAAAAAACCTAATGTGGATTGAAATTACAAACACATAAAAGAAAAACTAATCAAATTTCTTAAAACTTTAATATCAAGGGAATGAGTTATTAATCTTTTTTTGCTAGAGTTTTTTTTGTTTTAATAAAAACATTCTTGACTAAGGACTAAGTTTTCAAAGTCCTATTACTTCAAAATTAAAAATTTTATGGAATTATTTTTATTGTATTTCTACATCGATTCTTAGGCGAGCCCACGGTTAATGCCTTGTGATTAGATAAATAATCAGATCAGTCTCATAGTCAACCGTATATATTCATCTACATTGTGTAATACCTATAACTACCGACCCACCCCGGCTTCGCACGCATATACTAAACATATTATATACATAAAAACCTTCATCTTGAATCACTCTATCTATTTAAGAAAACCGCATCAAAATCCTTTGCGTAGTTTTAAAGATTTAAGCATACATAGGGATATAGGGATAGATAAAGTGGCTTTTTTTAATTATACTATGTAGTGAAGAGCCTCGATGGCCTAGCAGTACACGCTTCGGACTTCCATTCAGGTAGTCCATGTGCTAATACCCCATACCCTTGCCCATTTACCCCGCCATGTACCTACAATGAGTTTTTCTAGCTTATGTTTTCTAAGTACTCTTACGGGGAAGGAAATCCAGATTTATTGAATTCCACCTAATCTAGCTTTGGACATGTTTTCCCTTCTAGGTTCCTTCTAGGCAGAGGTCAGATGGCAATGGCTTTGCGTAAAAACTGGTGTCCTAGTCAAATCCCTTAGATTAGGTAGCTAAGACGAAGAAGATTGTGTAATATCTATTAAAAATAACTATCCTCATAATAGTTTAGCGGTATCTGGTACTAATAACTTATCTCGGTGTACTTGACCGCTTTTGTAATACGATACCCAAGAGATGGAAGTCTTTGAACTTCCATTTTAAATATACTGATATTTAAGTTGGTATTTTATTTGTTAATTAAATATTCAGATGAGTCTTTACCATACAAATATTGCCTTGGTTTTGAAACGAGCTACGGTCCTCCCAGCCTTGGTAGACCAAAACATACCGTGAACACATTGTATGGATTTTCAATATGTTTCTTAAAATGGTGTACCTTTTTAGAGTTACGTACCAAAAGGGTCAAAACGTTAGCATGTTACTAAGACCGTCCGTTAATCTGTCTGTTACTGGGCTATATCTAATGAACCGCGATAGCTAAACAGTTGAAATTTTAACGGATGATGTATTTTTGTTGCCGCTGATAACAACAAATACTAAGAACATAACAAAATACTTGAATAAAACGACAAACGTGATTTTTTGCCATTTTTGTCGATATTATGAAACCCTTCGTGCTCGGGTCAGATCCGCACTTAGCCGGTTTTTGTTTGATACCGTTATTATTATTTATTAAAATGAAAATTATACAATTTACAGCACCAGAAAAATGGATATACTAACTATTTACCGCAGTTTTGGACGTGTGTTATAAGTCTGTGGACTGGTTAGAGAAAGCTATACCTATGGCTGTCTTCAGCCCCTACTTTATCTATTTAACAAACGTCACGATAGACTAAAATTTTGGTGTAAACCCCTAATAGACAAACATATTTCACATCTGTATATACATTTAAAAATCGTTAAAAGGTTGCTTCGGTACATCAAAGATACTTCAGAAACTCGCTTCTCAGAAGTCGCTTCTAAACTCTTTTTGGGATCATTTGATTTGTTACATTACTAGTATTCCGACCGCGACTTCGCCCGCTTGAACTGTAGTCGGTTAATATGTTACCTATGTGGTACTCTTATATTAATGTAAATTTTCATGAAAATCCGTTTAGTAGTTTTTGCATGAAATTACATACTTAACCAACATACACACCTCATCCTTGTTTCATCAAAACTGGCCCAGTAAAATATTAATATCTTCTAATAAACTAATACCAATGAGGTACACAAATTGATCTAATATATCAAATTAAGGCAATTATTATATGCTTATGTTTTAGGTGTTAGTCAACGATACTAATAAGTACATAGAAAAACTTAAATAAATATCTGTACAAATAAATAATATTGGAGTGTCTGTATGTAATATTAAAATAACCGCTTTTTACTAAATGCGTATTATGTATGTTTACAAGGTACATATACCAAGGTAACATGTTATAGTATTTTTGTCTGTCTGCATGTTTGTACTCGCTAATCTCTGAAACGACTGGACCAATTTTGACTGGACTTACAGTAGCCGACGGATAATGTAATAAGGAACGGCTTAATTACTTTTATTTTAGAAATGTATAAAATTGATAATGTAAATAAAAACGCGGATGATGTCGCGGACACAGCTAGTAGCAGAATAAATTAAAAAAAACACTCAGACCCGGAAGTACAGTCGTATATGTTCGTCATAAAAACGTCTGTCCCGTCGGAAATCGAATCAACCTAGCAGTTGGTCGATGGCATAAGGTTGGTACCTCGTAGTCTTTCTTGGATGACGACGAGGTAGCTTAGTAAAGACTCCAACGATCGAAACTCGTCGTAAAATTGTTAATCCCCGACCAAGGAGGCGATATCATATACGTTGTCAATGTTTAATATATAACATGTTGAAGTTATACTTCTTGGATATTTATCTTTACTTACTGACACTTGGCACTCGATACTCTCTGCTTATCCCTAAAAGAATCTAGCGTGATGATATGTACATGTTCTCAAACAAAACATTGATGCACTTTACTGATGTTTAGTAATTAATTATGATTCATGTCCATCCTAACATATAATGAGAATTTTATTTCCCACATTATAAAGTAGGTGAAGGCCGAAGACGTTAAATATACGAAAGAGTCAAAAGTTCAGAGTATATATTAGTCTAGAGCTCGATTAATTATAACGCCGTTTGCTACTCTTCGAGCTAATGTAATTTGTTGTGTAATGATATGTAATGTTTAATGGATCGATACGTTGGTTATAAAAATAATAATGGGGTAAAGTAAAAGTTGAAGTCTTTGAAAACGACGTGTATGCATGAACAGAACAATAAACGTGTAGCAAGCTAGGCAAGTATGCAAGGATCGTGAAATGCTCTGCCTAATCCTGCAAGGGACCTAGCTTGAATAATAATTTAAATATTTATTTAACGGTCATTCCGATTGTCATTCCATGCAGTCCATACGAAGTAAGGGTATTTTAAAATGTAACAATAAATTGTTATCTAACACCAACATTTTCAAAACAATTGAGTTTATTGTTAAAATATAAAATTGTAATTATGATAAACTACCGAATTGGTGACAAAATTAAGAGCTGGAAAACATGAAACAGTAAATGTGTTTGATTTATTTTTTGGTGCGTTTGAAGTCTGAGGAAGATTCTTATTTAAAAAATACTGGGAAAATTTTAACATAGGAGAAAAAAAATCATTGATTTATCCCATACAAACTTGTTAGCTGCAAATGTCAGGCGGCACAAAGTTCGCTGGGCCGGCCAGTCTTGGATGAAAATTCTGTGAGATTCGATAATATATAATAAGGCAGTGCTGCCTATCTAATGTACTGAGATAATTCGATAAAGTAACAGGAAAATGTCTCAAATAATTCTTAAAAATTGACTGATCATTTGAGTCGGAAGGAGGTTCTAAATTCATATGTAATTCTTTTTTCGGCCTCTGTTTTTCTAACCATTAACAAATACATATTATTCTTTTTAAATAGAAATATTAAATCTTATTATATTTTTGAATATTTGTTACACTATTATTCCTTCAATTTATAATCGACTTTAATAATTATTTATTGTATATTATTTGGTCCTACTTCAGAATTGCCCCTATATAAATTTTAGGGCGATAATTTCCATGTATTTGAATTTTGAACAAAAACAAAAAAAAATCGCAACAAAAAAGCAAATTATATTTTAGTCATTCAGAGTTTTATGATATCCCACTTATTCGTATGTATTGATGTAAGTAGTTCTGACCTATTCATCATAAAAATAAGTTTTTAATGAATAAATAGATACAAA
This sequence comes from Lasaia peninsularis, assembly GCA_018236625.1. NCBI lineage: Eukaryota > Metazoa > Arthropoda > Insecta > Lepidoptera > Riodinidae > Lasaia > Lasaia peninsularis. The sequence goes on along the minus strand of DVZL01007229.1, from coordinate 3,350 downwards.
ATGAAAATTTATTAACCAATTCGTGTTTACATGAAGTCTGTGCTTAAGTATGCTCTAGGGTCACGAGTACCATCTGTTAAGCACACGAGCGTAGTTAGTGACCTGTAGTAAAGTTGTAATGAGGCTCGGTAATTAGCACGTCATTACCATGGCATAATTAACACGATTATAATTTATACCGGAGTTCAACGGTCGTGTTTATGTGCGTGGGCTCTATACTAGGACATACTCTATAAGAAAAATAACAATCGAATATATTGCTCCACATTAAAACAAATGAAGTGGTCAAGTGCGAGTCGAACACGCGCACGAAGTATACCGTATACCGTATCCATCACATAAAGAAATAGCAAAAATCGAAATTTAAATATAGTAGTATATAATTAACATAGAGCTCGTGCAAATAATTTTTAAGCAACGTCGTCTGTTTATATGAATAAAACCAAATTATAAATATTTAATTTAAGTCCGTGTAGCGCGATCTAAATATACTGCTATTTATAATATTGATACTATAATACTTACTGATATTTTTATAATATTTTAGCATCTATTACTAAATATTGTACAATAAATGCGAAAGTTTGTAAATTTAAAAAATTAATAATGCAAAACTACTGAGCGGATTTTTACGAAATTTTACACTGCTAAAATTCATCAGAATAACACGCTTTTTTCACAACTCACGCGGGCGAAGCCGCGGGCGAAAAGATAGTTAAGACATAACAAATAAATGCTGTCAGCGTTTTAATCTAACATTATTTGGATAAATTTATATATTAGCGTACCTAACGCCATCAACCAACTGCGAGACTTGGGTTTGATCTCTGACGAGGGCAGGTATTTGTGTGACTTGGATATTTACATTGTTTGTAAATATTCAATATCTACTGGAAGAAAATTCTGGAGAGAAACATCTTCCATAAAAAGGCGGAAAAAATGACCTCTTACTTAAGTTTAAAGTTTTAACCTACTCTATTAAAATTTGACCGCGGTTCGTACCATGGATGATACCACGGACGAAAGGCGGAAATACTACAAAATTATTAATTAAGAGACTCGATTTCCCATTATCTTTATCAATATTACATTTGAAGAAGTAATACAACCTAATTAGATAGCGCATAACTTGGCTAGAGGTCAATTAACATTCCAATGATTGATATCAATCTTTAAACAACTGGCCAAGTGTGAGTTGAACTCGCGCATGAAGAATTCCGTGTTTATCATCAATAAAAATGGCAAAAAAACACGTATTTTACGGGAAATATTGTACTGTGCTCCCACACTTTATATTTTTACTAGCTTTCCGCCCGCGGCTTCGCCCGCGTGAATTATTTCAATAACACAAACAATTTTCAAAGTGCAGACATTTTTCCGACTTATAATACTTATTGCGTAAAAGCATATCCTCTTTTTAATGTAGTCGATTAAAAAGTAGCCTATGTCGTTCCTCAGTTTCAACTCTATCTCGTACTAAATTTCATCAAAATCGGTTCAGTGGTTTAGGCGTGAAAGCGTGACAGACAGACAGAGTTACTTTCGTATTTATAATACAAGTAAGTACGGATGTTATTAAGTTTTAGTATTTACTAGCAAAACGCTAAGCTAACTAGCTAAGAGGAAGGTATACCAGTGCGAACCCGGGGCGGGTTCACCTTCCCCTTGAATCACTCTATCTATTAAAAAAAACCGCATCCAAATCCGTTGCTTAGTTTTAAAAATTTAAACATAGATAGGGACAGACAAAAAGGTGACTTTGTTTTATTTATGTAATGATACTATTATATTGGCAACAGATATGCATCATCTATGGAAATTTCAGCTTTATAACTATCACGGTACATGAGATACAGCTAGGTGACAGATATACATACAGACCGACAATGAGACAGATGGACAGTGGAGGTATGGAATCCTAAAAATAAATTAACAAACAGGCTTCTATAACTTATTGTTGTAGGATGGATATTTTGACAAGTCATTTTAGATACTTCTGATAACTTGGTAAGTGGAATATCTTATATCTTCAGAGCAGACTATAGTCTACAATAATATTTATAAGATTTTTTGGAAAACAAGGTGGTTTACATACATATAATCACGGCACGTCTTTTGCGAAATAGGCAGAGTGCAAAGTGCCATGATCTCTACATACTTGCCCAGCTTCCTCCACATCAATTTTATTTATGGTATAAGACAGCGAACAGACATACAGGTCTCCACTCTCCTGATGGTAGCTAATAGACAACCGTGCCCTATAAATACCATAGATGTCAAAGAAAAGCTTCTATTAAAGCAGGCGTTACTTTGCATAAATCCATATTTAGACAAAAATATTTTTTTATTTTACAAATTCCCGTCAAAAAACAGTGCAGTAGTTTCGGAGATTATTCAATACAAACAAACAATCAAGTCTTTCTTCTTTATAATATTAGTAATATAGGTATACCCTACAAGCGGTTCTTGTGAAGCGTCTATATAATCCTAAATGTTTATTGATCTATACTAATTTTCATTTTGGCGTATTCAAAAATAAAGTATTTTTTTTTATTTCACATATCTAAGAACTCTAAGCTATTGGGAAGGTTTTAATAATGCGTAAATCCGTCTAGAGCAGTCTTTCTCGAAATCGGTGATAACACCCCCTTATGGACGCTGGAGATCTGAAGGGGGCGCCGGTGAGGCGATGAGAGTGAGAAGGGCCCAGAAACACGACTGTAGACAAAGTAAGTTGGAAAACTACTGTTCTTTAGAGTTATAAGACTGTTACATACTTACAGTAAGTTTACACACACATTATTATTACGTAAATAATATATTTATAACATACAAGTATTAAATACTCTTCACATAAAGTTCTTGTAGCGAAATAACTTCAATAAATAATAATATAAAGTACAAAATACTGCTAGGAAAAAACTGCCAAATATTATTAGTGTGGGACAAGTCACGTGGCATTCATTGAATGGCGACTCTATATTTTGCGTGTGGGTATAAACAAGAACGCGTGAATTGTGTTATTGATAATTTCAACTTGCTACATATAGTCCCTGTGGCGCAGAGGATAGCGCGTTGGACTTCTAATCCAAAGGTCGTGGGTTCGATCCCCACCAGGGATGTCTATGTTTTTTTATTTTTTTTTACTTATTATATTAATTTTTATTTAAATTTAATATGACATCACGCTTCTGAATTATTTAATATTAAAACTAAACTTTATACGCTATCTGCGATTTAACAATAGTACTCGTATATTTCATGCAATAATTTAAATTTCTGATAAAATTATGATTAATATTATTGATTAGATTTAATTATTTTATGTAATTAAGATTTTAAATTCCTGA
>DVZL01007228.1:0-10867 GCA_018236625.1 Lasaia peninsularis | reverse complement strand
CGCGATAAGGTCGCCTTTGTGTGGCTTAAGTTATAATAACATTTTACGTGTAATAAGCGTTTATAAGAATTATGGGTGTACTATAAGTTTATTTACTCATTCACAACAATAACCAACTTTGATAACTTATACGCAACTGTTTTTATTCAGCCTTCAACTGTTTCTTTTTACTTGAACACAACCCAAACACTTTCAACTAACAAAATCACCGAGGGTGCAGCGTGGTAGTGGCGTTCATCTCCCCTCCGCACTTCCAGGACAGTATATTCATTACAAAAAGCGACACATCCCAGTACCCCGGGTTTAATAATTCCACTCATTTGGTCCGGGAGGCCGACCCCGGAGCCGCGAGCGGCGAGACAATACGCGCTCGCCTAACGGTATCAATCAACATCAAACAAAACCGCTCTCTCTATATTTTTAGATACAGCCTTAGGGTTGGAAAATTTTACACGAAATGTTCAGCTGATAAATGACAATAACAATTGTGTGATCCGAGATATATTCGTAATAGAATAATTGTTTTGAACTCTCGATACACAAGTTTGTTTCACTTTCTCATATTTATTTTACTATTCGGAGCATTAATAACTCACATGATAATGGCGACGGACTAGCCACCTGTCACATAATAGGATCTAATATTGTCGGCTAATCGTGGGTGCATATGTAACAGTGCTCGCCTTTTCAGAGATGTGGGCGTGACGATATTTATTTAATTTATTTTAGATATCATAATATAATACATAATGAATTCATGCAGTTTAGCATGGTGGTTCTAGTGGTTAGCACTTCTTACTTCCATTTCTGTAGTTCAAGTATGGATTCCTCATTATCCACCAATGAGTTTTCTAACTTAACTTCTGTTACGTTGAAGAAAAACAACGTGAGGAAACCTTTTTTAGTGTGTTCAAATTCGACCAAATCTAAGATTGTTCATTATTTCCCTTCCGAGTTGCAGAGGTCAGGTCAGGCAGTCGGTCTATGTAAAAACTGGCCTCCTCGTCTAATCGCCGAGATTAGGTAGCCAACCCCGACATCATCTGATATAGAAACGGGATAAGGTTAGGAAGAAGATGCTGGTAGATCTAACCGTATGCATCCCATCCCTAATAGCCTATCCCAGCTGATCCCAGCGCTAATTTTTAGCGTAAATATTATTACGTAAGATTGTAATCACTATCAGTCATCGTACGCCATGGTCGTGTTTCAATTTGTAAGGGAAGAGGCTTATATCTAAAAAAATATATAAAATGGAAGTTATCTATAAAACATCCGCATAGCGTGACAGCACGGGAAGTGAAATCTAAAACAAGAGAGTTGGATCACAGCCATTCGGCCGCCATCCGCATTGGACCAAAAGTAGCCTACGGAACTTAGAGGTCATTTTATATATTTCTTAGTTATAGTATTTATATTTCTATTTTATTAAAACTAAATAGCCTCTGTGGTCGGGTATAGTCGTTCTCACAATTTGACGCACGATGTGCCGGGTTCAATTCCCGAATAGGTTTTATTGCACTCTACCACCAGCAACTCGCCCGGGTTCCTTACCTATTCCTGCCATCATAATGACATTTCCCTGCCTTTAACTTCGAAAATAGAAGTATAAAAATAAATAAATAAATATCGTCACGCTCATATGCAAGTCCGAAGTGCGTACCACTAGCCCACCGATGCACATAAAAATTGATACAATAGAAATCGAACATTACTTTTGCTATTTTACACCGTTCAAATTATTCTCGTAAATACGCAATTAAACAAAGAACAAGAGAATAACACGAAACAAACGGTCCGTAAACCACGTGCACCTGTAAAACGAGCTGCAATACCTGCAGTATTAATAGATCCTCTCCGCTCGATTCGCGAAGTGGAATTTTGGTCGACGAGCTTTTTGTTCGCAATGAGTTTTTCAACTGACAATACATCTTGATCAACTCTCTTTTACCCGCACCATATTAATAACAGACACTATTTTTATGTGATTAGACAGCAAACGAGAACACGTCTCTCGCGGTAACAGACATCCGAAGAACCGAAGGTCATAGATGCCTGGGATTTCACATAAATTTAAGAAAGTACGTTGATATCTATCTAAGATCTGAACCCCATGTTGGTCCGAGTCCCTTGTCAGTTCATAAGAGGTTAGCATAGGTCAACTGGGTCGCTTCCAACATGACCACTGGTGGTAGAGCGCTGTTCAGCAAGCCTATAAGTAAGTCACCTTCCTGTAGCGGGGATATTACGTCTTATGTGGAAGTCCACCTACTTTATCTCACAGGTCTAATGTCGGAAGTTGAAGTCTAAGCTTTGCGACTTATCCATTGCCTTTTTAGGCTATAATGGATTATATTAATGTTAATTCGTATGATTGTAAATTATGTCTACCATTTTGGTGTGTCACTTACACCGACACCAAGGAAAGTTCTGTGAACATTCACCTAGGTTGGTAGCCACCGCTTCACCTGTTTCTGCTACCAAATATCAATATCCCCTACTGTCGAATTTTGAGGGGAAAAAATCAGGTAAACTTACCCGATACGCTTAACATACCACTTTGCGTTTGGCGACGCGTCATAACAAAATCTGACGTTAATTAAACCAGAAAATATCCGTCTGCCTGTTTGCCTTTATAATCCCAATAAAAAAGTGTACAAAAAATGTAAATTTCCAAATATCACTGATGCACCCACCCCTCGGCCGTGCAACTCGTAACGCCTGTCAAAACGCACCCGCCGGCTGTGTGTCTCTGATGCCCGCTTTGATCTGCGACTAATGAAATAGCGGGACGATGTACAGACAAATATAAATTTCGAGAATAGACCCCACGCTAAAAAAGTGGCTTTGATATTCAAAACAAAGCAATTTTAAAACGAGAGCACATTTAGCATAATGACCAATAAATAGATAGGCATCGTCAACCAGTCTCGATTGTACATCTGTGCTCTGAAAAAACATCAAACACTCTCGTGACGTAGCCGTAAAGAATGGGTATTTTGACAGTGGCATTAGACCATTGTGCATTTCGCGAAATCACGCGCTGATGAGATTATAATCTATCTATACATATTCCATATATTGTTAAAAATTGTATAATATATTTGATGTATGACAAATAGAGATCTATCAAAGAAAACAATTGAATTGATCTATATGTATGATTATTCCAAAAAGTAATATTATGTTTTATAATTGTCATATTTGGTTTATTTAGCGTCACATTTAATTTAATTTTTTCAATACCTTCACAATTTATAGTAGGTATGCTTGCTTTATCGAAGATATACCAGATCTTCGATTGAAGGACACTAGCAATAATTAATTATTAATTGTCCAAGTTTTATATTCTGAAAACTCAGTAGGTACCATCGGTACTAATAAACTAATGTGTTTAAAAAATCAAAACTTTAATTTTAGTATTTAAACTTTTGGTTTTTTTTAATATTTTTTAATTGTTTTTAGGCGATATGCTTCCATATAAAATGCAGATTATTTTATTTACCTGAATATATGTATGTATATTATTCGGTTTATAAATAAATAATTTCAGTTTCTACTCAAAAGCCATACGAGGCATACAAAAACCATACAAAAAAGGAAACTAAAATTACATGAACTATAATCTATTATCTCCCACACACATTCAATATACAAGACATGCTATATTATTTTCACATGCAGCCACAAACGTAACAAATGTCACAGACGTTTAATTACTCAAAGCATTTTTGCATAGGTAATTTGGGAGAGACAAAAAACAAACGGCCCGCCATAAATAAAATTATTCATACGCAAATTGGAGTGGGTTTTGCTTTTCCAGCGCGTCGGGCTCGACACAATTTAGCAAACAAGCTTATTGTCAAGTGTCGCGACGGCCGCTCGCTAACTCTGAATATGGAGTGTCAGTTAATAAACAGACACACGGAGCTCGCCTGTTTTCGCAGGCCACATGCACTGATGAAGACACGACGTTTATGATTATGTTGGCGCGGCGACCGTTGCGTTCCATTTTTAAAATATCCACACCGCCACCTAGTGTTGTTCATTAAAAAACTGAATCATTTTTAATGATATATCCAAATTAATATTGTCACGCCAACGTTTAGCTGACGATATTAGGTCCCAGTACACATACCTACTACTCACATATCTACTGGGTCAATAGGTATTGAAATATGATATAGGAATAAATAAGTTTTGGGTAACGTTATACGAATCAACAATTGGTGATTTAAAAGTTTAGGTAAATTCAAAAATTATTTAATGCATTAAGAAACAAAGTCACAAGAGTCTCAAATATCCAAGTCAATGCATAAATTGTCTTCGTCCAACAATTACACTCTTCGTTTTTATACTGCTCATTCAAAGTGAAACTACATAATACCGACTTCAAATCCATAATCATGCCGTTCCAAAGCAACCAACTCAAACCACTAGTTAGATCATGGTAACAAATACTCAAAAATATATACCGTCAATTTGAGAGCTGCCCCATTTTGCAGTCGGTCGATTAGTTTAAATTCTTTTAAACACAAGAAGTGCATAATTTCAAATTTTGAAAGTAAAAATATATCGATAAATTCATACCGTTACGTTTACGACCGATTCGACAGATTCGACCATCCCTACATAGACTCGCACTAACTATAATAACAAAGTGCACATAGCACGGACGCCAAATGTGTAAATAAATGGAATAAACTACCAACAGTTACATGTTGTAAAACTTGCTAAACAATGTAACGGCTCTTCGTAAATTATGCAATTATTTCTTTCGACTTTTATTAATATTAAGTGTTATATGGGCATAGTAGCTTCGGTGGCCTAGTGGTAAGCGATTCAAATTTTTATTTCCAGATTCAAAACTCGCCACGCACTTGTGAGTTTTTCAACCTACAGTAGGTACATTTTCTGAGTTCTCTTAAGGTGAAGGAAAACATCGGGAGGAAACATGGGATTTGTACCTGATATGGCGACGGACTTGCCATTTATCACGTCATGCGACCTATCGTCGGCCAACCGTTGATGGATATTGCATATTATGTAACTCTGCCTACCTTTTTGTGTATATGGGCGTAACAATCATTAATTTATTTTTCTATATGGGCATTCATTATGTATTACTATGTTTTTGTATCGTCAATCATCTCGTATCACAGTCATATATACTCTGCTTGCTTTGTGGTTTGGAACAATTCGTACAAGTAGGTAGTTAACTTTTATTTGTTTGTTTTACATAACGAAAATAATCTGAGGGATGACTAATAAGATAAATATTATCATTAGGATCCAATTAATTTCTCAACTGTATTTTTGTTTAACACATTCTCAAAATAAATACTGGTTTCACACTTCATATAAGGATAATACGCTTCCCTGAAATTATAACTTTATATAAAAGTTATAGTTTAAACTTTGCTGAGGGCTTATCGTAGTCAAGCTTAATTCGATAGGGAAAAAATCGTAACTTTTTCACCACATTGAGTTCTTTTAGTGGGAGAGACTTTTCAAGCACGTCAGTGGTGCGTTTCCACGCATCGCTGGCACGCTTTGACAAGACAAGTCCTAAAACCGACAGACATAGTTATTTATTACCAGCTGTGGCCCTCGTGAACTGCTCAGTTAAAATGTACCATACGTGTTATTCTTATGTATAAGCAAAAATTATCTTATTATTGTAAAATTTCGTGACAATGTTTTGCGTGAAAGGCTAACACAAACACACACTCGTAAACTCGGGGTCGGCTACCAAAATCTAGGGGATTTGATTAGGACACCAGTTTAAATGCAACAGCTGCCATTTGACCTCTACAACCCAGATGGGAAACTAGGTCAAAACTTAGATTCGGTAAAATTTTATGAATCCGGGTTTCCTCACGATGTTTATTATTCTTTAGTAAGAGTGAGAAAAAAAGTTACTATTAAATTAAAAAAAAGTGTCGGTAAACGTCGAAAAAATAGCAGAGCAACCCCTCTCTACACAAAAACATAGTATTATCATATTGTGTCCAAGTGTTATCAAACTTTGCATCAGGAGCAACAACAATGAGTCTGGTCAAGTGCCAAATGGGCCACTGACCTTGACACCCGACGCCTAGGAAGGCCCGTGAAGTTATTTATCTCAATTCAAACACCACGACGTTTATACATAGTAAATATTTATCCCCAGAGAAGATGCATCATCTATACAAATAAAAAACAAATTAGAGTGCCTGTATGTAATATTAAAATAACCACTTTTTACTAAATACATACGTATGTTTACAAACTGCATATACCAAAATAATGTTCTAAAGAATTTTTGTTTGTCTGTCTGTCTGTCCCGCTTCTTTGAAACGGCTGAACTGATTTGAATAGGACTTTCACTGGCAGACAGCTGATTTAATAAAGAGTGACTTAAACTACTTTTATTATTAAACATCTAAAACGTTTGTGATAAAATTTGGTATGCGGACACATTCATAATATTTAAAGAAGACAGGCTTGTATGTGTGATAATTACCGTGACCAAGTCAATTCACATACGTTCGTTACGCCCATATATCCGACTTGGTAAGTAGAGGTACGTATGTATGCATGCACCCACAATTAGCCCACGATATTAGATTTCATAATATGACAAGTGGCAATCCAATTTCAGGCGAATCATTGTTATTTTCAAATAAACTGAAAAAATTAAAGAACAAGTTACTCTAGCCTAAAAACGAACCCAGGACTTTGTGCATCATCATCAACTACACTTGACCACGGAGACAAATTAGATTTACTATTTCATTAATAATAACGGTATCGCTGAACTCTAGAAAATAATGTATTTTAATCACATAGACCTTACCTTACAAACGGTTCTGGTGAACCGTCTATATAATTTTAAAATTTAATACAAGATCTCAGTGGGTTTGTCATTTTTCTTATTTTTTAAATACAAACATTTTACATTTTACAACAACGAGAAGTTGAAGGAGGAGCAATCAATCCCAAGCATTTTTATCAGAATTGCAATATTATAATATCCTTTTTTATATAATTTAGACCTCTCACTCTAAAACCAGTAACTCTTGATACAAACGTATTCATTGGAAAAGCAAACGAACGTCTCTATCTCTATTGCAAATGTAGGTACACACTACAGACGTAGTGTTTATCCAAACCAGACGTTGATTGCGTATATCCAAGTTTGGCTGATGAGTGTAATTATGGCCATATTAATCGTTATTCAAATTAGTCATCTTTGTGCTAAACTTGACTTTTGCACCTGCCGTAAGTAAATGTAGCATTTATCACAATTTCAGTAACAATGGAAGTAATATCGCTACTTATTTGCTGTTTGATTTGATGATGATAGAATACATCAAAATTAACGAGCGTTTTTATTAATATATTAGCCGTGCTCGCGACTTCGTCCGCGTTTGAATTTAACTAAATAAATAAAGGTAGTCCTTATAACATCAGCTGTCTGCCAGTGAATGTCCCGTCAAAATCGGTCCAGCCGTTTCAGAGGTTAGCGGGAACAAACAAACAGATAGAAATTCTAAAAAAATATTAGTATATGTTAGGTACATAATATACTAAAGTAATATTTATACCATATAGGATTTAGTAAAAAGCGGTTATTTTAATATTACATACAGACAGTCCAATTTTATTTCTTTGTATGTATCGGAGTAAATATCATTGTATCAGAAGACACTAAAACTGACGCGCTCAGACGACACAAGTGGACACATAATTTAGGACTGTTTTCGCAGTACTTAACAATGTATAGGAGAGTGGAACGTAGGAAGTGTCAAATGAACGATTGCTATTTCTTACGATTTCGAGAAGATAAAGGGCCAACAAATACTGATACAATAAATTTAAAAAAATAATATGCACAAACTGTTTAAAAGACTGATATGTACATATAACTGTTATCAAATTTACGTCCGTTGTTGCGCTACGTTTACTTTTGCGCGCGTTAACGTTACACTTTCGCTTTGCCTATTCGATAGTGACTTCAGAAACGTCAAGTAGAATATAATATGAAGTATCATAATCAATGAATGCTTTTGTTCCTATCACGTCTGTGATATAACTCGATTAAGTAAATAATTCGATTCTGATTTGTGAATATAGAGCATACTAATTGCATACATTCACGAGCCAATGAATACAATTATAATATCGTTAGATTTAAAGCGATTACATTTGGGCTGGCGACCATGACATTTGCGCCGAGGCAAGCACGTGAAAATAGTTATCTTAATAATAACAAATGCGGAGTCAAATTTAAAATAATTTACATACTCTTTATCGTAGGGGAAATTATTAGTTCTCAGGAAAATATACAGACATAAAATCTAACTTGATAGTCGCAATACGGTCGCAAAGTTGTAATTAAAAAACATAACTATGCTAACTTTCTGTCTGTATAAGAAGAACTTATATAATTGGTCGTTATTTTGCAAAAATCCATATTAAAACAATAGTATAATTCTTATTTTGCCAAATTCCACCAAAATTGTGCGACTCGATCAAGTACGACACAAAATTCACTCTCAAGGTACGTTTCGCCTCGCAAACGAAGCATCTACAGGAAAACTAGACTACACCCAACGACTGTAGAGCTGGCAAAATAATAATTATATTTTGGTTGCAAGATAAATGTTGAATATGTATATAAGTTGTGTTGATGCTAATGAATATATGGCGAAAGTATCACAGGAAAGAAGTAAAAGGTCGCACTGCTGACATACAGCCGCGACGGGGCGCCCCGTCTGTGTTTTGTGTGGCAACGCCAATATACATTTTTTATTAAAATACATTAGAGATGCTTTGCGTCTTCATCTTGCGTCATTTCTGTGCGCATTAACGATGATCGTATTTAAGCAAACACACCAACTTTGAAGTATCATTATATTAACAGTTGAAGAGTTTTATTGTTTAAGGACACTTAGCCTTTGAACGCCTTGAAGATTAAAAAACTTTACAATCGATAGACCCATCTCATGAAAACTTTGTGCGTCATACGGTGGCAGAAGCGAGGTTGTTGGTATGAAGTTCATAAGCCTTATAAACGTATAAATTTATTACGGAATAAAGAAAGACAAAAAAGATGTTAATTTGTATCGTTAAAAATTAAGTGTTTTTTTAAAGTATATTCATTATGAAAAGTAGACTCGGTACCTTTTCGGTAGATTTCTCCTTTAAGAATATTTCCGCAGTAAGGAAACGTTTGTTGAGGAAAGATATTAACAGAAAACCCGAACGCGTGTATTCGAATTCAACAAAATCAGGATTGGGCTTAGTGCCCCCGCGCATATGGCCGTTGCCAGCGACCAACGAATTTCTCCAAGATATATGGAATCATTATGCGGCCAGCCGATGGCGTCCACGTATTGGCCGCGCGACCAACAAAAACATCGCTTCCTAGCAAAAGCGCAACAATATTTCCTTCGTGTGGCCAAGTGCGCGGGGGAACTTAGTTAGCCTTCTGGGTTGCAGAGCTCAGAAAGAAAGCGCTCTTGAAAAACTGATGCCTTGTCATATCCGTTACATTTGGTAGCCGAGCCCGATATCACCTAGAAGACTCCACCATTGTGTACACCTAACATTATTATTACGTTTCTTTCGACAAGAAAAATAGCAGCAAGTCTAAAGGAAACAGTGAGTCATAGCCGGGTGTGCAGTGTAGCCGCCGGCAGCTAGCGGCAGTTTGTCAGTCGCCACGTGATTAGTTCATTTGAAAAAAGGAAGCCACCGCTAGCCGTGACTCATTTTTTCTAATTGTGGATAAAGCATAGTGACATGAAGGTATTTTTCGATTACTTAGGATACCTATACTACACACAATCTCGAGTGTCTACTACAGACAAGATGCTTAATTACCTTTCTTATACAGGAGTGAAAGTTAAGCAACAGATGCATTTGGTGATGACGAAAAATTCATGTTGTCTGTACAAGGCACTGGACATTGTAGAGTGGCAATACATCAGTAAGATATTTGATTACCTAGATATAGATTGTTCAAAGCGCCACCAAAACACATAAATATCTTCACGCCATTCCCCTTGTGCGGTAGGCGGAGAGTATCAAGTGTCAAGTTTTTGTATACCTGTCTAGCTTCTACACGTTTATTAATCCCCATTAATTTTTTGCTTAAGTAAGTTTTTCGGATTTAATATTGGAAAATGACAAATGGAAGCGTATTCAAATACTACCTACCTGTAAAAAAACAACAATTGAAACTTGAGTGTAAAGTCTCTCTACCAGTAACCAGTTGGGGGTACCAAGTATTTTCTTGAGACTTGATTGCAGCTTTAGAAGATATATATCCTAAACTTCAAACTTATCAAATAGATCTTCGTAAAGCTTAGACTTGGCTAAGCTGATCTAACAATATTCGGCGAGTATAAGTTTTGTAGTCCTAAAGCTTAATATTGAATTCGTTTTATATGATAGTCTCAAAGCAATTAATGTTACGCTCATTTACTTGGACAAGTCGAATAAAAGAAAAAGCTATGAATAATACATACAATCCACACGTAATATCATAATTACGTGTGTTTCTATATTATTATTTTTTCTTTTTACATGATATAGTTTAATTTTTTTACACACAGTTTTTATCCCGATATCTAAACGGGTACCCGAGGGAAAACAAAACAATGCTACAATTTAAACATAAAATATTCTAGATTTCCGATTTTCTTTACGAGGACATAATAGACTGAGTCAATAACAATATTATGTATTGAAGTGTTTTGTCAAGTGTTAGAAACGATAAATGAGTGTAACATGTGTTTAGTCTTAGCGGTACAGATTAAATACTGGACTCAAGTTCATTATTATGTTTAGGTATTTTTTTTGTTTTTTACATCCTAGC
>DVZL01007227.1:0-10867 GCA_018236625.1 Lasaia peninsularis | reverse complement strand
CTCAATCAACGCGTCACCTCACTAGCGCATTGACTGTTGACTCGTTACTTAGATACGCCTAAGGTTTTGTGTTTTTTGAAAAAGCTAAAAATATGTTTTTTTTACTTATATATGATATGATACGCCAGAATTATGTTTATTAATGATTTCACTTTGATTGTTACACCAAATCACAGCACAATGAGGCATTTCTATCGCTTTTTTGTCAATGTTCACACCACAATGGTCGAATAGAAATTGGCGGCTGTCAGATCGCTTGCAATTGCGTGGGTACGGCTATTATTATTACTGCCGTCTCTAGTAGCGGGGCGCGCGGCGGCGATTCCTTGCTCTGTGTGCAATATGCAAATAAATCGATGAAGTAGTAAATAATATACTTACAATAAAATAATATACAACAAACAATAAGTAATAATAATAAATAATGTTTAAAACAAAATAACTTATGATTACTTATTGTTTAAAACAAACAAAATAACTTATTATTACAAATTTAATTATTAAACATTGGTCTTATTTAACAACTAGCTGTGCCCGCGACTTCGTACGCGTTTTTATGTAATTATTTTATACATTTCTGAAATAAAATTCTAAAATAAAAATAGCCTCAGTCGTTCCTTATTATATTAGCTATCTGCCAGTGAAAGTCCCGTCAAAATCCAGTGAAGGTCCAGCCGTTTCAGAGATTAGCAAATAGGGTACAAACAGATAGTCGGATAAAAATTCTAAAAAATACTATTTTAGTTTATGTGCCGTGTAAAATCGGTTATTTTAATATTACCTATATATAGACACCCCAATTTTATTTATTTGTACAAATAATAAAATGCTAAAATATTTGTAAAATACATTCAAATATATTGTTAAGGTAGAGGAAGAATACATATTATTTTATTAATATATTATTATTTTATTAATGGTGTTGCTATAATATTATACATATTTTTACTAAATAGGTATATGAATATAATACTTAAAAATAAATCAATATGTTATAATATTTATTTCCTAAATATGTCGTATTTTCAATTTATCGATAAAACAAAAAAAAAAATTAAAATCGGCCTTTGTAATGTAATTTTAGGTAAAACTGCATTTTACATAAACTAAATTATTGTTTTGTAGAACACCATTAAAGTATTTCAAATAGGTCCGTTTTTTTTACCTTCGAATGCAATATTAAAAGAAAACTAATGTTTATAATGATTAAAGACATTGCCAGTAATTTTTTGTCATAAGTTCAAAGAGTTATTATTTTAAAACGTACGTTTTGGGTACGTTAAAATGTTCGACTTCTGTACTGTTTTCTGCGGTAATGTATTAGTAGTTGTGTTATTTACGTACGATAATTTAAATCAAGTATTTGTAAGAGCGGCAACAACACGATTGTGTCAAGGCTATAGCGGCTATGAGTACCGTCGGCAAAAAGGGCAAAAAAACTATAGGGAAAATATTGTATTTTTAAATATTAATAAAAATAATATCTGTCTCTATACATGCTGCTTGTATGAGGTGAAAAGGTTAAATTAGTCATTACCATCTAGACGAATACTGGCAGCTTTATTACCATTTAGACTACAAGTGCTGTGCAGTAGACGCAGTCATAGACATAGAAAACGTTTATTCCATGATAGCTTACAATAATTGTACAAAAAAAGTTATTTTACATTCAACAAAATTTTCAACTAACTTTATCTTAGGATCACTGACTCACTCACTCAGCATAGATGTTGTAGTACTTGTACGGGTAAGGATCCATCACCTTAGCTGGTAGACCTGTACATTAGGCCTAACACACCGGCCACAGGACTGCGACACATCTATGGTGTCTATAGGCCACGGTTATCTCTTACCATCAGGAGAGCCATGTGGTTGATCGCTGTCCTATCACATAAAAAAGTGATTTATGATTCTGTAAATGATACCTAATTGCGATATATATTGAAGTCATGGCTGCTACGGCTTTGCTTAGGAAAGTAAGATCTTTGTCCTATCAGTTACATACCGAGTAAACGAGGTCTTTCTCTTGTTCGTTTGTTTTGTTCGATAAATTCGACAGCATTAAACGATATAATATTAATAACAAACTACTAATAACATATACATATACAACAAAAGGCAAAAAAGAAACAAACGAATTGAGAACCTTATGATGGTCGTGGCTTAAAGATAACTTTACTATTTCATTCGCTTTTTTATAGTCATATAATACTTTGTAGAAGTTTCTTATGAAATTAAACGTAAGAAAATATTTGTAATTTCTTAGTCTCACACTGAAGAAGCCGCGTGCGACAGGAATAGAAGATAATCAATTTTGAAACTAACTTCATTCAACATAATCTAAACTGCAAAAAACTAACTTCAACTTCATTGAGATATGTCAGAAATTGGACCATATGGGAAGCATCAGCTGTCAAATAAAAAATAATAATTAAAATCGGTTCGCCACATTTGTAAGTTTTGCAGTAAAAAACATAAAAAATACAGTGGACTTGATAACCTCCTCCTTGTTTTGGTGGTAGATAATAGTTTTTTTACAATAATATAAGTTTAACTTTTAAAAATAATTAATTTGGCATAAACACACAATGAAGTACGATAATAATTATTGATGGCCTTAAGTTTATCAATAAAACTGTTTTATGATTGTTTATGGCATTTACAACTGCCGATAGTCACATTAAAACAGACATTAAGTTGCCGCATACCGAGAACGCAAAAAAACATTGAAGTTTATTTGTAATGTAAACTATCCTGTTATTAATAACAAAGTCTATTTTAAAAAATATATACTCTAGACTAAATAAAATCACTTAATAAATCTCTTTAGACAGATACTCCGAGGTTTGGTAAGTTGTTTTAAGGGTTTTGTCCCCAAAGTGTAAAAACGTAATTCATTTGTTTGTTTGTCTGTTTGTCTGTGCCCGTCTGTCACCAGGCTGTATCTTATGAACGGTGATTGCTAGAAAGCTCAAAGTTTCGCAGATATAAAACACAATAAAATAATGATACGAGTATGAAGGATGCTTCCATTAAGCAAACGTACTTTATAGATATTATTACGGAACTCCAACTCGCACATAACCAGTTTTTATTAACTGACTTATAAAAAGGATCTCAATTTGCTATGTTTTTTTAATATATTTGTTACGTGAATACTTCGCAGTTTTCAAGTGGATATTTGATAAGAAAGGTGATATACTTCAGACGTATTTCCATATAAATTTTATGGTAATTAACTCAGCGGTTTTTGAATTATCGACAAAAACAAAATAAAAAAATAACTTAGTACTCGTAATATGATAATGAAATTTTAGTCAGGTTTTTGTAATTTAAATACGTCTAAGTTATTTGATATAATATGATAGTAGCTATAGGCAATGATTGTATTTTGAATCTATCATAATCTGCGTCATCTGCTTGTTTGCTATATTATAACAAAATAATTTGATAACAAATAAAACTGGAAAGAAAACTGACTTGAATTTCATTATCATGTCATCTATTTAAATAAATATTTTTATTTTTTTAAATACTAGAAATACTAAACGAGTTGCCATAAAATTTATACGGGATCACCATTGAGCGGTGTAAAACAACGCAATATTCATTATTACAAAAAAAAACCGTTAAAAAAACAACGCAATCCAAACGCGTTGATAATTTTCGTAAATACATAGAAAAGTGTCATTCAGTCGAATTGATAACCTTCCTTTTTTCGTCGGTTGAAAACACACTTTTTCAACTTTAATACTTTATTCCACGTTGCCTTTTTAAATTCGATAATTGGTTCAGCTATAAAATAATTTCAATATTCAATGTTGGCTGCTGTAAACTTCGTTCGCTATTATCAAACTGTATACTGCACGAGAGATGTATCATGGCATAATGACTACGGAGGTTTTATTTGCTTCAACAGGAATTGGCTATTTGCCAGTAATATGGATGTTACATATTGCTTTTATTAAGCTAATGGGTTGGACCTAGTTATATATTAGTTTGTATTTCAAGCCAATTTTATCAATAAACCGCGTTTTTCGTGCGAATTCGACGTTTTCGACTCCAATACTTGAGGTTGCCTCCGACTTTGCGTTGTTGTTTTTTAATCATCTCTAAAAACCAATTATACGATCAGGTTAAAAGTAGGTTTTTCCTGCTTTAGAAACCGTTATCACTGTTTTAATATTTCTTAAAAAAGACAAATCATAAACTTCTACATACTTGTAAAGGATTTTTCGTTTTGCCAATAAACCCAAACTTAAAAATGTATTTATTTGTGTAGAGCATCAGTAAGTTAGTAACGTATTTGGGGTTTTTATGTATAATAAAACCTCAAATAAATGAGCTACGTCATAGAAAAAAGACCAGCTATACCTGTTATAATCTTCCTAAGTTATGAGTGTTCATAACGGCGAAGCGCTTCAGGTAAAAGTAGTGCCCATGCGGTTCGCTATACTCACTTTGGCGGGACATTTCCGTGACTCCAGCTAGTAATAATATGTACTAAAAACTAAATTTCATTAGTTACTTTGACCTTAAAAGAACTTAATTTTTTTTTGTCATAACCGCTCGAGAACAGTGTTTTCGAAAGCAGTTTAACGCGAGGACTTTCCATGTCAGCATCCCGATGATAATTTGAAAAGTACCTGGATGACCGAGCTTCGCTCGGTGTTTTTTTAGTAGGAACATCAGGTTTTTTTGGAATTGTATTTGCTTTGGAAATGTAAGAAAGAGTTTATTAAAAAAAAGAAAAAAATAAACTCAACATAATCGACTGAGATTTGAACTTAGGTTTCCTGCATTTTAGGCGCCCGATTTCCTAACTGAGCTTTTCTAACTCCGTAAATTTTGCCGAAATTTAGCTTCGTATTATAATGATATAGGTTTATATTTAATGAAAGCACAATTAATAAGTAAAACCTGAAAATAAAACCTAGCTAGATCGATTTATCGCACCCGCAACCCCCTAAATACAACATTTCAAGAAAATTGTTTGAGCCGTTTCCGAAATCGCTGATATATACAAGAATTGTTCATTTAAAGGTATTAGATAGAAATGTTTTGGAATTATCACCCAGTGCTAAGATATCACTAATCTCATTAACTGGAATCAAAATTCTATCTGATAGCTGACCCTACGGACTTAGACTTTTCGACTCTGCAGTGCCATCTGCCGGGCTGATTTATGAATCAAAACAATCCAGAGCACCACTCAAACGCAGGCAAAAAATTGTTCAAATGGGTCCAGCCGTTTAGGAGCATACACACGTACCAAAGCAATATGTATAAAGATAATACTAATATCACTCTGGAACCATAAAAATTACAACCCAAGTCGCGATAGTGGTGAACCCAATCATCCACTCTCTATTGCTGCCATAAATATTTACATAAATAGCGACTACAAAATTGAACTAATTTTTTTTGTTGGTTTATCGTGTTATATTTTATTGCAGACGCTCGGCAAAATAGGTCGCGTGCAGCAAATTTATCATGACAACGATCTCAAAGTGGAAGTTTGCAATACGTCATGGACTTATAATCCGAATGCGGTAACCAAAGTTGCGTCTTTCGATGGCAGCATTCCAGGAAATTCATCAGGTAAATAGTCTTGTTTTGATAACATGGTCATGAGTTATAAAAGTATTCTTTTGACAGTTGTCCCCAATGAAACTTTTAAGAAAATTTCACAAGTTTACTGGCGTGTGTTATGGGTAGTTGTATTTATATGGGAAATTTTAAAGCTCGACACATTTCATACATTTAAAAATATTGCTTCTGATTGTGTTTCATTAAATGGTTACTTTAGAAATAACTTTTAAAAAAGTGCCTCATTTACAAAGAATATCAGTCTGTAACCTTTTATTTACTAAATAACTAAACAACTTTTAGAGAGAGTACTAAGATTTACAAATTTTAGTGCCGGTAAGAATCACATGTAGGTATAATGAAATTCGATAAACACATTATTTAAGAACACCAAGCGTAACAGGCCAAAGCAATCCTTATAATATTTACAATGATATTTACGAGTATGTATACTTTATAACGATACTAAAAGCCGACTGAAGTCCGCAAGGTTCAGGTTCGATTCTCGATAAGAACAGACATTTGTGTGAATATAGTTAGGTTTAGGTTAGGATGCCGATATTTAAAGACATAACGTTTTCAGGAGATCGTCTATCAGTTTTGTTGAAAAAATTGTTTGAAACCCACATCACTGGTGATGCGAATGAGGAGCTTGTGAAAGCTGCTGCTAATGGTGACGCCACTCGTTGTACAGACATCCTGGCTCGCTCTGATGGTGCTCAGGCAGACGTTAATGGTGTATACGGCGGACACACCGCTTTACAGGTTTGAAACATTTTCTATAATGTCGCTGCCACAATTTATTTGGACGGCTTTTTTATAATGACATTAAGGCGCTTTGCACACGACGGTCCGGGGCGGGCTCTTTGTCTGCGAAACAATAAAGACCGCTTCTGCCGTTGATGTCTGCAGCTGCCCTCGCCGCGTACACAAAGCACACGACAGGCGGAGGTAGTCAGTTCAAGACGTCCGTTTTTAACGCGCGTGGCGCGGACGTTTGCTAGCCGTCCGGCGCCACCGTCTGCATTACTGCATATGAACTGGTTTGTGTGATGGACGGCGGGCAGCCGCGGACATTCCGTTTTTTTGCCCTCTGTGTGCGTTGGTAATATAGGATTCCTTTTGTGCTATCGTTCGCGGCGAAATCGCGGCCCCTCCCCGTCGTGTGCAAAACGCCTTATAGTCCTGATAACGTTGTAAAGGGTGAAACTGGTGGGCTATTTGGAAAATAATATTTCAATTATAAAAAAAAACTCATGTTTTAGTTGAAGATCAAGTGTTCTAAGCTAGAAGCAGCTTCAAAAAAAAACACAATTATGGCGGTGAAGTGGTGAAGAAACCGCTTTAGGAAGAGAACTCAAATTTTCAAAATCATCTTCCTATATTATATTATGCTATTTATCTTGACATACCATTAATAGTGTAAAATATAATTGTTTCGCTATTTCTTTATATTGCCTACGCTACTTATTAATAAGCTACTGTCTATTTAATATTCGTGTTAAAGTATAGGATTATTATTGACATAACCGGCGATCTAACTCCACTATAATATGTTCACTAACTTATAACATAAAACAATTTTGAATATGAGGTTTGATTGCAAATGACGAGATTGATTTTCTGATATTAAGATATTAAAGTTGTAAATAGTACGTTGTCCTCTTGTTGTTGGGTAGTTAGGCCTTGTGCATGACTATCTGGTCTCCGTTATAGAACATAACAATTGAGAGCGAGGTAGGAATTATTAAGGCGATGATACTAATTATTGTTAAGCTTCGTCACAAAGTTCTACCCCGGAGTTATGGTTACGAATTTCTATTGACGGAATAAACGAGTTTGTTGTTAGAAAAGCATCGGTATTTTTAGTACTCGTATGTACTCGTTAAGCCCAATATACGTTTTAATGTATAATAAATAATATATTTTCCTAATATCGTCGGCTAATCGTATGTGTGTACCTCTACCCCTTCGGGGTTATGAACAGGACGATATAATGTATATTTTTTCATATATGCATTAGGCCGCCGCGCAAAATGGTCACGTGGAAGTGATCCGAGCGCTCGTGAGTGCGGGCGCCGAAGCGGACGCCGAGGACCGCGACGGCGACCGCGCGGCGCACCACGCGGCGTTCGGCGACGAGTCCGCCGCCCTGCGCGCGCTCGCCGCCGCCGGCGCCGACCTCAACGCCCGCAACCGCCGGCGCCAGACGCCGCTGCACATCGCCGTCAACAAGGGACACCTGGCCGTCGTACGCACCCTGTTGCAACTCGCCGTGCATCCCAGTCTACAGGTCAGTGTACATTTTTTACGTGCGCGTCGTTATTGTCTGAAGTAAACTATTCTTTACTGTAACATGATCATTTCATTCTTTGTTCTGTGAGTAAATTTCAGCATTTTATAATGGGTCGTGTGAATTCATCCCGGACGTACGTGAGTCATCCAGATGTTTTTCATGAGTTATTATTATTTTTTGCACAATTTGAACTCGTGCACTTTACAAAAAACTACAAATATGTACAAATAGCGCATTTTAGCGCATGAAACATTTTCTCCAATACAACTAATAAAGTAAAGCACCTAGTAGGAGATAGCGGACCCATAGGCAGTGCCAAACATTTCATACGTCTTATGGTCTTATATTGATAAATAAGCTGTACAGCAAATATCAATTAAGTTCGAAGTGTTTTAAATACATATGTCTATTAGTATACTCTCACAATAGGCCTGCAACTGTTATGATGTTTATAAACCACAGTCGTTTTTTATCATCAGCCAACTATACTTTAGGATCTAGCTTTAGCTGGTGGTTTTATTTTACGAGAAGGGGCGTCACACGTTGCCCAAATATGGTCGTCCGAGTTTCAATACTAGTCGTTCATAGACAAAATTAATTTATTACGTAAAATTATTACAGGCTACAACATTCAATATTTCACGTTTTATTGTCACAAAAGCCGAACAGATAATGATAAACAAACCTACATGTTTTTTTATTTGTTAAGGTTTCCGCATATCAATGTCGTCTATCAATTTATTGGCAATTTGTCATGATCTTGGTAAAGGTGAAAATAGCAAACGATATTGGTGTTTATTCTGTGTCGTTTGATGTTGCGAGATGAGTGATCGATTGCGGCGTGATGTGTTTTTGTAGGTGTTTAGCGACTGTCGACTCCTATGTTTTTATTTTCCTTTTTATCAAACATTGAATTTCATAACTTATTCAAGTTACTAAACTTTTTAAACTTAAGAAGCGTGAAACGTTAAAAATACCATACCGAGGTACATTAATTTTACTATTTACATTTATATATTAAATCACAATCATTATCATCTTCATAAAAGAAAATCCTCATATATCCTCCTCATCTATCGTCATTTATTCTTTAAAAATATTTGATAGCCAAAAGAAAGTTACAAATGAATGATTCTAGACTGGCTTGTTTGGTTTGTCTGATTACTTCGCAATTACAAAACATAAATCAAAACTTACGCCAAAGCAAAAAGTACTGTTTCGTTTACGAGCTTACCATTTTCATCTTTATTTTTGTATTTCTCTCAGTAAAATATTTAAAAAATGTAAGCGAATGATTTAAAGATCAAAGTAATTTGTCTTGTGTTAAAATTGTCTTTTTATTTGTCGCGTAGACTCAAACGAAAAATATTTGTTTGTTAATCCAAGTTCCTACAATGTTTATAGCTAAATTTCTTTAATCGAGTTCTTAGAAGACGCTAAAAGATACAATCAATACTTGAACAATATTTATAAAAGTTTCCGTTTTTTAATGTTTCCTGTAATATTAGTAAACAAATATTTTTTTAACCGCTTCCGTCGTTTAGCCTAGGGCAACTTTTTCTTATTAGTTTTTTCAGTTTATCTGAAAAAAAAAACGTTGGCTGAGGTTACGGACAGACGGAAAAAGGGAAGGAACTACTTGAGATCGGGGGTAGAATTGAGAACCATATAAGCCATATACAAGCTAGATAGATTTGCTTCCTTAAGTTGTTTGTTATAGTAATGAATGATGCTTGACCGTTACAAGTTGAAGTGTCTTCACGACACCTTCTCTTATTGAAAGGCAAAAGAAATTAGAGCTTATTGCATTCAACATACTTGCATAATACTCGTGGTTTTTTATGATTTGAAAGTCACCCATTTACTGAACGTTGTATACAAAAAAAGTATAATAGAATTTCGACTCTTCGCTCCGTCATCAATTGTCTATCAGTCAAAAACTATTGTCAAAGGATTGTCGGTTCATACAAAGGATATATACATAGATTTTGTAACCTATTGCCGGAAAGCTGAAATTAGATCACTGCGAACTCGTATCTCAATGTTGTTTGTTCGGAAACAGCAATCTCGATATTTTAAAAATGCTGTAATCTATACATCTATACAAATAAATTAAATTGAAGTGCCTGTATGTAATATTAAAAAAACAGTTTATTGACTAAAGTGCATATGTATATTTACAAGGTATACCAAAGCATTTTTTAGCAAAGCATATATATATAACTTAGTATTAAAAATATAGTATATTTCTTCTATATTTTAATACCTATAAACGTTGTTTCTATAAAATATTTTATAATATAGCTTGACCACAGACAGTGACGCACATACAACATCTATGGTGTCTATAGGCCTTGGTTGTCTCTTATATACGGGTCGCTTGTTCGCTGTCTTATCTCGTATATAAAGCTATCTATATAATATTTTTGCATATGCTATAGTTGCATGACATTACATAGGTAGATACAAATTGTTTTTTTATGTTAATTTAGAAGTGGCAACCACAAAATATCTATAAGAATATTTTTGCGACGCACCTGAGCAGAATATTGTAGTTTCATTGTTTGTTCCAGCGGCGGGTGTACCTTCATCCCGTGTATGTAAATAGTGTAAAGTTACAAGGAACATAAAGGAATATTAATGTGCATTCTATTTCCCTTACAAGTCCCACGACGCAGCCATTTATCACAAAGTTCCTTAGCGTGATGCTGCAATACATATTTTGCAATATACCCGAGATAGAAATGTTACACAATAATACACTGCATTGACTTATTGTTCAGACGACTGAGATTTCCAGATATTTACTACGATAAATATAAGTGTTGCTGAATGACTTCTCACTGCTATATATATATTAGTACACTGTTATATATATATATATATATATATATATATATATGCACATATGTACTTTTATAGATATAACAGTGTGTGTATTGTACTCGCTAATCTCTGAAACATCTGGACTGATTTGGAGGG
>DVZL01007226.1:0-10867 GCA_018236625.1 Lasaia peninsularis | reverse complement strand
GGGCAGCGGCGCACCTACAACATCTATGGTGTCTATAGGCCACGGTTGTCTCTTACCATCAGAAGACCCGTGTGCCTATTCGCTGTTCGTATACTATAAAAAAAAAGTATATTCATAATATTAATGGGATTTTGAAGTTCAACCGAAAGATCATCTTCAGCTACTATGAGACTCTGATCAATAGTTATTTTTTTTATTTTATATTTACACTTGGCGTATACGCCTAACGCTATAGACCATCCGTGAGGCTCGGGTTCGATTACCAACTGGGACTCAAGCCATTAACATAGATGTCACTATTTCCAGGTACGGGTGTTTATATGTGTCAGAATTGTTGACAGACACCCATAAGCATAATACAAGCATTTAAATTTGCTTATTTTGGGGTTAGATCAATTTGTGTAATTTTTCCAGGGATATTTATTATTATTATTGAAAATCCTACAACAGAAAGACACTTTTAAAGATTAATAACCAAGACTACGTGTTTAAAATACTATTTTCATTCGATAGCGTGATTCAAAAAAGCACGACATCTAACGATTGGTAAAAAAACTATGTACAATTATTATTATTTTCCTGATAAAGTCTTATTTAAAATTTAACCATACATTTTTTTAGCTTTAAAGTAGGATTTAAATATCTTATACGGATTTTACGTATAAAATATAAATATTATGTCATACTACATTGGGAAAAGGTTTAACATGAGAACAAGTGGTAACTTGAAAAGAAATGAAACGTTGATATAGCTTGATCCCTGAACATGTAAAATCTCTTAACAATGAACAAGTAAAGAGTCAATGAATATAGAACAGAGAGATGATATCACAAAATTTTATTCACTCGAGAAAATGCGTTCTATTCTACGCATCCAACTCGATCTGAGTGCAGAATGTGTAAACATTTCCCTGATAAAAGTCATGCGTTTTTTCCTGTTTTCACTGCCATTTTTTGCAGTAATACGCGCCTGAGATTGCATGCATCCTATTTTTGTCATTTTTCCTTAAAAAAGTTTTGTATTGATTCCGTTTTATCTAAATTTAAGTAATATTTTTATTGTACGTTATTTAGTTAAAATAGAATTTTTAATTTTTTTAGGGTTTCGTACCGAAAAGGTGAAAAAACCAGTGAAATATTCTCATATTACTAAGATCGCTTTCGCGTGTCTAATCAGGCTGGATCTCAAGAACCGTGATAGTAAGAAAGTTCAAATTTTCACGTTTGTTATGTAGGATCGTCCTTACTAAATTAATATTGAAAGGAGGATCCTATATTATAAATCTGATTGATGCAATGAAACGTGAAAACGAAATAAAAATTATTTGAACATCACTCAAAAAATCAAAATCTTTTGAGCTTCTTTTGGTACATTGAAGATATTAAGAAAAGGCGCTTAATTTTTTACTTTATTAATTTTTTTTTAATTCACTCTTCTATATCTTTGTTACATGTAAAATGTTGAAGACTGATGTAGATAATGTGCATTTTTTTTTCACCACTTTTGTGGCATTAAAGCTTATTATTATTACGCTCATATTTTGTCTATCATGTGTTCAATAAGCTCTATATTTTCCTAAGCCAGATTTGAGAGGGTTCTAATTCAATCGACACATACAATACATTATTGTGTATGGAATTATTTATCCCAATAATCCGCCTGGGCATCTGTGCATTCTTTGTGATAATGCAATGTTTGGAAAGACGAGGGCGCTTTGGATGACTCATGTTTTTTGTTGGGGTCTATTTTATTAGCAAAATCTAAGCATGTATAGCCAATTACCGAGACTTGGCATCCATATAAAAACCAGTCAAGTGGGAGTCGAAGTCGCACTCGAAGGGTTCTGTATCATTAAAAATATATAATGTTTGTTGTATGGGAGCCTTATTTTTTTTAGTTGTATGTATGGAAGTTTTATTTTTAGGGTTCACTACGTAAAGGTTAAAAATGGGATCTTATTACTAAGATTCCGCTATCCTTTTGTCAGTTTGTCTGTCTGTCAGAGATACAGCCTGGTCACACCAGACTGTATCTCTGACAGACAGAAAAACTCTCAGGAACCACGATAGTTACTTAGTTGAAATTTTTACGGATTATTTATTTCTGTTGCCGCTATTAAAACAAATACTAAAAACAGAAAATAAAAAACATAATGGGTGCTATGGGACAGAAAAAACGCGATTCTTTTGCCATTTTTTATATATAAAATCACTATATATATATTATATATTATATTTTTTATTATGTTATGTTATTTTTTTGTATTTTTTTATATAGCGTCGACAAAAATACATCATCTGTGAAAATTTTAACTGTGTAGCTATCACAGTTCACTACAGCCTGGTGAGAGATAGTCAGACGGACGGACAGGATAGATCGACTATTTAGCTTACCAAAATTAAATCTCATAAACGGGATACAGAACCACGGGACAAGGCTAGTGAATTATAACACTGCTAACGTATATTTGATAATATAATGAAGCATTTCCATGAAAACCACCCCCTCTATTAGTCGGGCGTGTTTTCGCTGTATTATTTTCAGCTGAAGTCGACATGCAATGTGAAACTTAAATAGGTATTTTATATCCCCAAATACATGAATGGCTAATAAACCCAGTGATATATTTCCATTGTCAGATAAAAATACAGCCTGAAATTTTGTGGTTTTTTTGTGGCAGCCCTAATTTTCGTCATATCATGGTCGAAATTTTTTTTTTTAGTATAAGACAGCGAACAAGCACACGGGTCTCCTGATGGAAAGAAACAACCGTGGCCTATAGACAACATAGATGTTGCAGATGCGCCGCTGCCCTGTGGTCGGGCTGTTAGACCTAATGTGCAACTATGTGTGTGTTATGTGTACTAGGGTTGTCGATTTTAATTGTTTTATGGAATTGAAATAAAAGTACCCGTTGATGGATTTGCTAATTTAAGACAGTAATGGTGCGTTGTCGATACAGATTGTGTTGTGCATCTTAGAAAGGACAATCAGAAGATACCTACGATAAGTAAAGGGCGTTGGCTAATATCTAATACTTTCAAACTAACAATTCTTGTATATTTATTAAATATTTACTAATTGACTGGCTGTGCCCGCGTCTTCGTACGCGTAGATTTTGCTTTCACAAAAAGTACCTTACTTTCTATTTAAATTGGTACATATTACGTGATTGAAATTAATTTACATAACTTTTTTTTTGAGGGGTAAAAAAATTGATCTACACAGGTCAAGGTCTTATAAAATTTAAAACATCTATACAGTTTAGTTATTATTAGTATATCTAATACTCATAAACGAGCAATTCTCGTATATTTATTTATACCAGCGATCTCGGAAACGGCTCAACGATTTCACTGAAATTAGGTACCTAGGGATTTTGGGGGGTAAAAATTGATCTAGATAGGTCTAGGTCTTATAAAATTGCGAAATTTACGACGTCCATACAATTGTGTCAGTAGCATTTGGTGTAAAACAGTACCGACCCTGGTTTCGTCGACTTACCGTCATATGGCATTTTTTTTAAGTAAGCGAAAGCTGACGAAAAAAGAACTACCGAGCCAAGCTCGGTCGTCCAGGTACTATATGTATAATATAATCTGTGATATTCACATAAAATTTCATTACCTTATGCATATTGATAAGTCCCGTGTAGTAAACGGAGGGCACCCTAACTAATTTGGCGGGTAAAGAGGCGCGTGTCGGTCACGTGGCATCATTTCGTCCAATCACTCGTCATTGTATTGATTATGACGTCACCAAAACCGGTGAATTTAAAAATGAATCCAATACATTTTTTTGTTATGAGATAAGACAGCGAACAAGCACATGGTGGCAAAAAATAAACCGTAGCCTAAACACCATAGATATTTTGGGTGCGTCGCTATCCTGTGGCCAGGATGTTAGGCCTGATGTGCTACCGGTTACCTTACCTCAAAAATATTTGGGGGTGGACTACTCTTAACATATAGGGGGATCAGAATTGATATCCGATTCTCGGCCTTACCCGATATGCACACAAAATTTCACCAGAATCGGTCAAGCCGTTTCGGAAGAATTTCACTGCAAACAACGCGACACGAAGATTTTATATATTAATGTCCAGATTAACAAATCTTAATTAGAAACTGTTACTTGAACATTTTGTTTAAATTCAAATTTGATATAGTTATAATAACGGGCTCTGTTGTTAAGCTTATTCGGTATCCGACTTTGAAGTACGTGGCCTCAGGCTCGAATCCCAGAAAAGGCAACTGACTGTATGATTTTTTCCATTTAACTAAAAACCATAACGTTGCTTGGGACTGTATTTGTGCCGATGGGGACGGACTTGACACTTGTCATGGGACCTAATATCGTCTTGTGTATAAATTTGTACCACTTCCTCTTCGGGAATGTCGGTGTTTAATATTTTATTTTTTATAGTAATTACTCGTAATAAACTTATCCGATAGATGGAGCTGTAAAGCTATAGTTGTCTCTGTAGTAATCTAACATTCAAACAACGGAAGCGCCAAACTAAGTGATCTGGTCTACAATATTTGGCAAATATTTGCCAATTGTTTGTTTGTTTGCTCACTCCCTCACACCCTTTAGGGGAACGCTTAATACCTAACGCCTAAACAAACTGTGATAGTACCTAAGTACAGGGAAATTGTCAATAAGGGATATTTGTATTCGAATTAAGGCGGGGGCAGGTTTTTTGAAGTTTTCCAAGGGTGACTTGACTTTGTAGGTTTGGGGCTTCGCTTCGCCTTTGCTATCTTAGATTGTTTGCTATTTTAAAGTTATAACGACGTAACAAGTTCGACCCTTTGAATTTAATTTGACAATAGTGTTTATTTTGCTACGCGTCAACTAGAATAGAAAGTTTTATTTCCCGTAGTAACTAAGTTATTAAGACACAAAAAAAAATCAAAATTAATTACAAATATAATATAATGAAATGATCTGATGTATATTTTTTAATTAGATATAGCCAAGTTTAGATTCTAGATCTATTCTTTTTTTGCGGATACTTCTTAAGTTAACGGCATAAAAGTAGCCTATACAAATAGCTTTAGGACATAGACTACCCGCTGGCCAAATATCGTCCGGTCAAAGATGATGATGAGATGATGATGATCATTATGATGAGAGGATTTAAGATAATGATTAAGACATCTTTATATTCAAAGATCCCCGTACATTTAGAGTTTCAACTCACGATTGTAGTTGGACCATTTGTAGTGAGGGTTGTTATGGTTGTAATTTCAAAACTACAAAACTTACGACTTGGAAAAAATTACGCCATAGCCTGTAAACTAGGTCCTATTCAACAAATAAACAATAAATGAAATTGGACTGCGCGTTTCTGAGTTATATCTAAATTTAGATTTTGGATTTTTCCCCACTCCCACGGAACCCCCTTAAGTAAACTTACCTCGGAACATAGGCTAATCGCTTAGCAGATTTCGTCAGGAACTATTCAGTAGTTTTAGCGTAAATCACGGCCGGGATGCATACACACAAAAAAAACAAAATAAAATAAAAATATGTTCTACTACCCATTTTTAATACCCTGGATCTTTTTTTTAAATGTCTTCAATGTACTGAATTTACTCTTCTACATTTTTAAAATACGAATATAGATATAGTAGACCTTACAAGCGGTTCTTGTGACACGTCTGTATAATTCTAAAATTTACCACCGTATCGGAACGTGACCACTCACTGAGATGATCCGGAGGAAGAATAGAAATGTATATCCTGAAAAAATAAGCGCTATCACTGTTAAACAATCTCTTTGTTTATGAAATATTTCCGTCATGTTTTTTCTGGACGGTATAAAGTGATCAATCTCTGTCATCTTCACTTGACATAGCACTCATTTAACATTTCAAACTTATTCTCAGCGCTCTAATATTTCTGAGGAAACATTTTATTTTTGGATCAAGTTATCTATTTTATATGAGTATTGATATTATCGCGTTTCGTAGCTTTGAATATTTAAATAGGTTCAAATATCTTCCAAAATTCTTTTATTATAAATACATAAGCGAGCTGTTTTGTATATTTCATGAATTTAATAAAAGAACCTGCCAAATGCGAGTCGGAATCCCACTAAAGGCTTCACACGGAATTATACACATCCTACGTCATTTTATTTTTTATTTAGAAGTGAATATATAAATAGATATTCTAAAACTATATTGAGTGACTACTCTTCGTCTTTACCACGATTTTAATATGGATAGTGGCATCTATCGGTCGGCTTGTTGTGTGGGATCTCCCCTAACCCCTAAATAAGTACTTTATAATTTTTGTGTTCTTTGATATAGCGACATCAAAAATGCTTCATCTGTGAAAATTCCAAATGTCTGTTTAGTTATCAGAGTTCATTATCTACAGTTTGGTGACAGACAAGACGGATTGACAGAGGAGTCTCAGGAATAGGGTCCCTTTTGGTGCTGGTCGAATAAGATAAGTAATAGTATACCTAACTTATTGAATCCGTACGTACCCGTACTTATTTTAAAACAATTTAGAATTAGTGTGCCTAATTAAATCACGATTGGTTCAGGAATTGAGGTCAAATATCTTCACAAACTATTTTAATTTGTGAAAGCATAAGTTTATGAATAGAAAAACATAATCCAATTTGATGAAAGTTTCTTCAGTTGTCAGCTAATACTTCGTAATAAATTAAAATTAATTCGTTCGAAAACGTTTGTAGTAATGGACAAATACAAACATGTCAAAAGTGAGTCAGTAATAAAAACATTTACGGGGGAATAACACTCTATCCTCGAGCGCTGTCACTTATGTCAACTTGACAACTGACAGCTGGTTTGTGTTAAGGAGGATTTATATTATACTTGAGTAAAAACTCTTTGGTGCCTATACAGATACGGCCAGTCATTTTGTTTACAATTTTAATGTAAATATATGAAATAAGTAATAGTTATTTATATTAATATTGTATGACTCATTTCAGTTCTCGATCTAGTCACTTACATACTACAGTTTTTACGTTCCGTACGGAGAGAGTAAAAACAGGTCCCTATTATTAAGACTTCGCTGCCCGTCTGTCTATCACGAAGGCTGTATCTATTAAATTATGATAGACAGTTGAAATGTTCACAGATGATTTTTTCTGTTGCCGCTATATCAACAACTACTAAAAATCAGATAAAATTAGTATTTAAAGAAACTCAAATGCAACAAACGTGATTTTTGATCTATATTAATGATGGCTTCAGGTAGACGATTGAAATATTCACAAAATATTTAGTTATACATTCATTTAAAAAATTAAAAAGTTCCAGGACAGTTTCTATTTTCGTCGAAATAATGTAATGTGTGGTGTAACGGTACAGCCGTCGCCTGTTAAGACTGTTAGCCGTGTAGGGTCCCAGGTTCAAATCTCAGATCGGGTAACTTTTCTTAAATGTTTTTCAGATTATTCTGAGTAAGCATTATATTGCCCGGGATCGGAATGTGCCCAGAGTGGCGATAGGCTTGCCACCTATCACATCATGGACCCTAGTACTTTGGTTTATCGTGAGCGTTCTAGTATATCTCTAGTACACATCTGCCTACTTCTTCGGGGATAATGGGCGTGAAGGTAAATTTAATAATATGTGTTTATAACATTATAATCACAAGTCGTTTGTGACTCAAACTAAACCAAAATATATCTGTCCCTTAATGTTTTCCTTTTAAGGACGTACTAATTTGCTAAACTCCACTGAGCTGAAGAAAAACAAATTATTATCTCAAGTAGACCGTGGTGTAAGTTCAGATAATGAATTGTCTCATCTGTTCGCCAAAGTAGTAGAAAAGGAAGCGTTCGTTTCGGTCATTTAAGACTGTTTCCGTTTATTTCTTTGGCTCTTCTAAATTTAAACTAAAAAAGAATAGTCACGATAGTTTTCTGTTGAACGTTGGATAGTTTGTCATATTTTTCTATTTTGTTTGTACCAGTGTTCCAAAAAGTCGTGTTATTTACACCATTTGTAACTCAAGAACAGCTAGAACGATTTTTATGACTGGATTTTCATTTTTGGACCAATACATCTAAAAATACGGGAGGTTTTCGCTTGCCCAGTGTATTTTTGATACTCACTAAAATTTCTTGCAACTTAGCGTTTGTCCTTTTCTATCGTATTTTGTCCTATTCCTTTTTTTATAGTATAAGACAGTGAATAGGCAAACGGGTCTCCTGATGGTAAGAGACAACCGAGGCTTATAGACACCATAGATATTATAATTGCGACACTGTCTGTGGTTGAGCTGTTAGATCGTATGTACAAGTCTACCGGCTACTCTACCCTCCAGAACGAAACACGACAATGTCATGGCGGCAGGAATAGTTAACGCTGTAGATCCCTACCCGGGCAAGTTGCTGTACAGTACTCTACCACCAGCGGTCATGTTGGAAGTGAGTGAAAGAGTAATTTCAATATGCCGCATTTGGTTTTATATAAACACTAAAAAAATAAGCCAATATTTTCATTAATACTGTGTGATGTTATTAAGAGTTTTATATAATTTTTAAAAGAAATGCCCTCCTTTTTAATTAAAAGAGGCTTAAAAAGCTTAAAACCCAGTTTTTAATGGAGTACCTTCGTATTAATTACAACTAAGTTCATTTCCGAGGTATCATTAAATTTTTATCACAGAAAGTGAGTTTCATTCGACGGAGACCAAATGAGCTGAAACCGGCAAGATACGGCCAAGACTAATTTTCAATTAAAACTTCATCAAACTTTAAAGGAAACCAACTACATGGTTCAAGTTATAATCTGAAGCGGTATTAAAAATTGTTGTTGAATTTCCTAGTGAAAGTTTTAATGTAGACTGTATAGTTTTCAGGGTTCCGTGTACAAAGGGAAAAAACGGAACCCTATTCCTGAGACTCCTCTGTCTGTCTGCCTTTCTGTCCATCGCCAACTGTATCTCATAAACCGCTATAGTTAGAAAGTCGAAATTTTCACAGTTGATGTATTTCTGATGGAACAAAATAAATAAAGGGCTCCTATAAAAAAACGTGATTTTTTGCCGTTCTAATAGATATTCGTTCATCACATATTTCACGTTCTCAGAGGAGCAATAAAATCCCTAACACATTTATCAGTTACATTTAGCAATCTTATAATAACCATTCTAATACTATTAATATATTTTTTTATTTGTGTAGAGACTGTCACATTATCGGACCTAATATCGTTGGCTAAACGTGGGTGCATTTGTCTACCTCTTCAGAAATATGAGCACGACGTATTTTTTAGTTTAAAATTATTTTTTTTTTCTTTTTTTTTCGTTATAAGCTTACATCTTATACCAACCGTAGGATAAAATTTTCTAAACCAACTAAAGTACAGGTAGCTCGCTCCTACGTCGGTGTTGCCAGTGGAGCTTATTTCGGAACACTATTAGGGTACGTTTTAGTGGGTAACACTTAGTGGGTACGATTGTTATTAATCGTATTAAGTCGTGCTTTTAGCAGTAATTCGCAGTAATTTAGCTAAGGTGTATACAAAGAGACTTAATTTATTGTGTTTTCGACAAATATTCATGGTATTGTATATCGTAGCAATTTCGGTGAATATATATATCTTCATGCCAAGTACCCTTGCACAGTAGGCAGAGAGTATTGAGAGTGTAACTTCCTCTACATTACTCTCTTCCTACATACACGCCGGTTTCGGAGATTATTGACACCACCCTCAAATAATTCGCAATTTATTTGCTTATGAAATGTCAATCTTCGTCTCCTCAGGTACCATATACAGCCATCCATATCGTATATCTGTTCTCTCTTTCACTCTCAGTGGGCTAAAGAATACAGTTATATCTGCAAATTTAAGACAACAGCTGGAGTGGGGTTCAATTCCCATTGTTTAGACAACAAGACACACCTTTAACATCTATGGTTTCTATAGACCACGTTTGTCTCTTACCATGAAAAAACCAGTGTGCTTGTTCGCTATCTTGTCCTATAAAAAAAACATTGAATCTAAATGAATTATCGTATAAATCCAAAATATGTGTATCATAAAAACCATCCTCGTGCTGCATCTGACGGGTCGGGATCGGCGTATTTTATACTCGGATCCGATAAAAATCCAATTCCGCCGACGTCGACCACTTATGATGGCGGATGCGTCGACATATCTTCCGGAATATCCAGCTGGGTGTAATTTTTTTCAATATTTCCATGACAGGTCCGCCAACCTTTAAATATTTTTATTGTTAGCCAACCTTCACTTTATCTTTTGATATGTGAAGAATATTTTTTTTATATGTTTCATGTGAGTGCTTTAAACACACTATGACGTTTTTGAATAATAAAATCTTATCGAGAACATATATTTTTTATTACACTAGCTGGTCTCGCGAAATTTATACCGTCTGATAAAAGTTTCAATTTTTTTGCCATATAAAAAACTTCCGTCCGACTCAGACTTGGCCAATTTTTATTTGTTATTGTCATTAACAAACAAAAACTGGCCAAGTGTGAGTCGGACTCGCACACAAAGGTTTTTGTATTATATCTACTAACTATCAAAACGTCAAATAAAATCATATTTACAAAATTGAACTTCTTTTTAATTGTTTATTTTGAAGTGAATATGTAACTATTCGCTGATTTTCCCACTATAATGTCGCACAATTGCGATAGCGTCACCTATTGTTCGGGTCGGGACGTTCGTTATAAGAAAATCCCTTAAAATACATTTTTTTAATATTACTAGCTATAAGTACCTTGGCTAATCGTTGGTGTTCTAGTATATGTACGGGATTTGCAAGTCGTGGATATACTAGCACACCTCTGCCTACCAATTCGGGGTTAATAGGCGTGTAAGTACTTTTTTTTACTTT
>DVZL01007225.1:0-10867 GCA_018236625.1 Lasaia peninsularis | reverse complement strand
TATACAATTTTCAGTGTCTTAACATCAGCACAGTACCTCAGCTTTTTAAAGATGGGAATAAGTTTCCTTACCCTACCAACAAGGCTGTTTATGTGACTATGCCAGTTAAAAGTATTATTAATAATAACACCTAAGTATTTTATATTATCAGTTCGTTGGAGGGATATACAATCACAGTGCAGGTTTAGTTCGCAGGAATGGGCTATTATTTTAAAAGAATTATCTTTAGGTTGGGAATTTTTCCTAGGTGAAAAAGTAATATATTTAGTTTTTTCTACATTTAAAGTTAAAAGGTTATTTGAAAGCCAATTGTTTACTGATTGTAGTGCATTTTCACAGTACAAGCGTACTTGGTCCCAACTGTTTCCATGCACAATGAGCACAGTGTCATCAGCATATGAAATTATCTTGCAGTTTGCAAGTGCTAACTGACATATATGATCGATGTAGATAAGAAAGAGTGTGGGACCAAGAACACCCAGTGTTTATATCGCTTACAAATTTAAATACTCGTAAGATACTAGCTTCAGGACGGCAGTAGTGTGTAAACCACCTGCGTTTTATCATTACTGACCAGTTATTAAATACGTAACTATCGAAGTTTCAGTCGCAAGCTAAAACCACACTCCATTACTAATCAATACTGTATTCGGTACGTAGGCACCTTATGACTCAGACAAGGAGTGCGTCTAAGCTATTTTTTTTACCAAATTCGCGTAGTTCTAGGAAGACAGTTGGACTTCCAAACTTATTTATTTATTTAATCATTTTTGTATATCTTATTTGTATAAGATGTACAAAGAAATCTAACATAATGTAAATCGATTACTTACTCAATATAGGAACAGTTGCTGAGCGAAGCAAGTTGGTCCCGGTGTGACCATTACTTGTATCGGTTTTCCCCCATCCTGCAATAACTCCTGATTTTCCACGTAAATCCAGATCCACTTCAGGTAGACATATTGGGAGGATGTGGCTAGTGTATGTGATCGGACGAGACAGCTTTAGGAGAGCTATGTCATATCTGTCCGGTTGAGTCATTCGGAATTGGAAAAGAGGATGGAGTATTTTCTGAATGACTCTGAAAGTAAAAAAGTAATGAGGATCGAACATAATACGATTATTATACTAAGTTCGCATAAAGAATTAAGTTTGTCATCAGGATAAATTTATTAGGTTAGTACCTTCATGCCTACTATCCCCGAAAGGTTAGGTAGAGGTGTGCTAGTATATCCAGGACTTGTAAGTCCAGTAGATATACTAGAGTACCCTTGATTATATAAGGTACTAGGGCCCATGATGTGATAGGTCACCCCTACTAATATTATAAATGCGAAAGTAACTTTGTCTGTTACGCTTTCACGCCTAAACCACTGAACTGATTTTGATGAAATTTAGTACAGAGATAGAGTTGATCTTAAGGAAGGACATAGGCTACATTAACATTAACCAAATTACCCCAGTTTTCTGGCTGTGATCCCTCCAGCAGAAGTATCCAAAGCTCCCAACCACACCGCTATGTCTCGAGGTCTTGCTCGCGACACACAATGGGCTGCTGTCGCTACGAACCATCTGGAGACTGGGAACAATATGATTAATATCTATCCTTTATTTATTCTTCTTTTTTGAGTTGAGGAAAACACTAACCTGTTAGTTTGTATAAAACGAGAGCACATTTGTAACCTTTAATATGCAATAGAGT
This sequence comes from Lasaia peninsularis, assembly GCA_018236625.1. Taxonomy (NCBI): domain Eukaryota; kingdom Metazoa; phylum Arthropoda; class Insecta; order Lepidoptera; family Riodinidae; genus Lasaia; species Lasaia peninsularis. The sequence continues at coordinate 9,165 of DVZL01007225.1, read as the reverse complement.
AGTAGGACAGTCAACTTTCCCGGATTGAAAATATATTTTTATTTTAGATCTCCCTAATAAAATATCAAATTTATATTTGTTACAAATAAGCAAACATAAATTCTAAAAAGAATAAATGCTTAGGGCCTGGAAACGATCAGTAAAATAGCAACTAATTTTAACAAGTCTTCAATTTACAGACACATCAAAAGTTTTATATTTATAAAAAGATTGCTTTAAAAGCACTTACTGTGCAAGCAATATTGCTTTAAATATTGTTAAAGCAATATTATTTCAATAATGCAATATGTCAAAAAGAGATCTTACGGTGAAGGAAAACATTGTGAATGCGAATGCTAATCTAGGATTGGAACTGGTTCCTTAGGGGTATCCCTTAGGGGTTGCAGGGGTCGGATGACAGTCGTTATGCGTAAGAACTGGCGCCTTCACCCAATCTCCCAGATTAGGTAACCGACCCCTATATAATCCGATATAATATGGTATAAAGTTAAGTTGTAGAAGCGATTTTTTTATGAGATAAGACAGCCAACAGGCAAACTAATTAATAAATATTGATAGTAAGAGACAACCGTGGCCCATAGACACCATAGATGTTGTAGGTACACTGCTGCCCTGTAGTCGGGATATTATGAGTAAGCTTACCGGCTACTCTACCCTCTGAACCGGAACACGACAATGTTGTTATGGCGGCAGGAAGAGTTGCTGCACAGCTCTCTACCACCAGTGGTCATGTTGGAGGTAACACAGTTAACCCATGCTCTCCTCCTACGAGTTGCCTGACTGGAAGGCAGATGATCTATTCTACACAGAGGGCCCGGAACATCATAGGGTACCTTACTATGAGGCTTTGTGCTTCAATACCTCATAGTAAGCATATATTACTTCAATAATGTATTGTCAAGGCAAAAGAGACATTATGGCATTTATAATAAAGTCGATTTGACGGACAGCATTATTGAAATAATATTGCTCTAAAATAAAATTAGTGTATTATATATACTTACTGAGCACACCCCCACATTGAAACTCTGATATTCGGACATGAGCCTGCCAGGGAAACTCCGCAAATCTGGCTTCCCTGCCACCGATTATCCGTTTCTGCAGAATTTTTGTTACCGGCAACCCACAATCTACCTGAAAGTATACAGAAGTATTTTTATTTTTTTCTTTTTTCTGCAGGACGCAGACGATGGATTTCATTCTAGAAACTTCAACCATACTTTTCTGTTTTCATTCTTGTCCCCTCTCTCAAATCGCAATAAAAAAGGACTAAGTTTTCGAGAAATTTGGCAACCCTTTCCCATCCCTACATCTCGGGTAAAAAATAAATATCTAAATATAAGCTAGAAATTAGTGCATTGGATTTGTTCTAGAAAGAAAAAAACACAGCTTTAATATTTAAGACCATTATTTATGACTGATGAGATAGCTGCTGCATCTTATTATATTGTTAAAACCGTTAGCCGCATGGGGCCCGGGTTCAATTCCCAGGTCAGGTAACTTTCAAAACAAAGTAAGAGTAAAGAGTTGAAGCTTACTTGACTCAGTTCATCATCAGCTCTTCTCCTAAACACGTTGGTTGGTACTACGTTACGTTGAGGGACTTGCCGCAGTTTTGGAGGCACCACCTTGAATTTCCAATCAGATGTTGGTATACTGAAATAATCGCAAAATTACACACGTCAGTTTCCAAAATTTTCCATCTCTCTTACTCTGCCGCATTATGTGTATAGCTGTCTCGCTTGCTTAAAGCATATAGTGTACATGCCATTAAGCTAAATAAAATATATGAAACTCTTAGCAACGATCTGTCCCCAATCGGAGAACACTGGACATTTATTAGTAACTAGCGACCCACCCCGGCTTCACACGGGTATACTATACATGTTATATAGGTGCATAAAAACCTTCCTCTTGAATCACTCCATCTAATAAAAAAACGTATCAAAATCCGTTGCTTAGTTTTAAATATTTAAGCATACCTACATAGGGATCGACAGAGAAAGTGACTTTGTTTTATAATATGTAGTGATAACCAACAACAACCACTAACCAAATCAAAGGAATTGTCTAAATTCATTAGATCGTAATAAAATCATTGAAATCAGTCAAAAATTATGGCGTTCGGATTAAAAAATAATAATAAAAATATTCGCTATTTCTGTTAGTATTTTTGTAACTCATATTACTGAAACACTTTAAAAAAATGTGCCAAGATTGAGGAAAGACTCTCTAGCAAGGTTTACCCACAGAAAACCTAAATATACTGAACGTAGAAGCCAGGTAATCTAAAATATATCCAAAAGCGTAACAGTTTTGAAAAGCCCTATAAAAATGACAGTTGGCTTATTAATGACGTTTGTAAACAACCCTCAAACATTCTAGATTAATAAATAAACTACAACTATTACATTTCAAATGATGATTGTTATTTTTGGGGTCAAAAATATGAATATAATTGTGTGTAACGAAGGGTGGTTTAAAGGTCAAATAAACCCGCACATAATAATAAATTGTAATGATAGCAATTTTGATATAAATTTCCATCTATTGTGACTAGATGGCGTTGTTTCAAATACATATAACATTCTATGCATATTGCAAAGTGAACGATCAAATACAAAGAATCAAGATATACAATCTCATCAAGGACCTATGCTATTGAGGACCTATGCTGAGTGCACTAAAAATATGAACTCTAAACTGTTTTAAATTAACATATATTGGCCACGAAGCTGATAAAAATTATTAATTTTATTATTTCACAAATACCGTGACATTTCACTAGAAAAAATGTGAACACAACTTTTTATCAGTTTTATGTGAGCAAGTTTTGCTGCCATACCGTATACCTATATAGATAGGTAACCTCTTAACCTCTTAACACCAGCAGTTTTTTACATGTTACTAACCTATTATCCAAATCATTTCTCTGAAGATCTGGAGCTACGCAGCAAGAAAGTAACCAACTGCCTCCACAACCTCGGACCCTGGTGCCACCTTGAAGCCAGCAAGTGAGGGATAATGTACAGCTCCTCACTTCAGATCCTATGTTACAGGTGGAAGGATACCCGAAGAATGTAGCTAGGACTCGCGTTGTAATGTCTGGAAATATTCTTTTTTATAAAAACAGAATAGGTAACAAATAATAACTTCTCTCAGCATAAATGTATAAGTTGTACCTTGATACACTCGAAGTTAGTTTATATATAAGACATAATCTCTTTTCATCAAAGTCGGTTAAACATACCACACAGATCATCAACATCACTATGACGTAATTAATTGATACCCCAATTTTTTTCAAACTATCTTCGCATTAAAATTCATTATAATTGGCAAAAATAAAATATTTTCCAATATTTTTCATAAGTATCAATAAAAGCTTATTATTGACAATTTCAGAAATAAACAAGTAATAATTATTACTGCTACATACTTACCTAAAAACAAAGGTCAAAACCCCTTTTTTACTCATAACATTTTATTGTTTACTAAATACACTCATAGATGTCGCTGCACCAATTTGCATAGCGTTAGTGTCCGACTATGAGTTTACCATATAGTACTTAATGTAACTACTAAATGTATTCTTATAGCCAAGAAAACGTCAGTGCTTGCTTAATTGTCAAGGATTTTTGATAATAACAGTACTCTTCGGAGCTGTTATTCTTATTAGTTTATAACTCTATAATAGGGATGGGCTAACACGGAATAAATGTAGATATATATCGTATCGATATTTTTCAAATGTAGCGATTAATAATATATAATATCGCGTAAAAATATCGATATTTTGCATTAAGTGATTTTTAAGCGATCGATTAAGTACCTATAAAAACTGACAAAATAATAATAAATGTTTGAAGCAACGAAACTAAACTCATACAGCCATCGATATATTTTTTTCTAAAAAATATACCGATTTTGATATCTGAAAACAAATATCGATAGTTGATATATCGCGGGAAAAAATATCATTGATTCATATCGATATTTTTTGGAAAAATATCGATATTTTGATATATCATTTTAAACATTTTTGACGAGCGTAGGTTCATGCATAATCCATTAAATATATTATTGCAGCGCTTGACAATGAATTACCACCGTAACGCCTTTTAAAAAACCTTTATACATATCAAACACAAATTCTATACTGAATTACCGCATGAAAATCGGACTTGATATTACTTCAGCGCCACCTAGTGAATTACCAATCTGACACCTATTTAGAAAATAGGTGCTACGACAGTAATGTAAACACGTCCCCTTGCCCATTGTATATTTCATTTTTAATGTCTTAATGTAGTTTTAATGTATTTTTAAGTGAATTTTTTAGGTCTAAAAACCCCGCTTAATTGAGCATTAAACTCCTGTTTATAATTTTCAACACTATTCCTTTATTTTTCCACTTTTCAATTAAACTTCCACTTTAACAATAATCTAATCTTATTGTTTACAATCCAAAACAACCAATTAAAGCGCCTTAAAATGTTGTAATAGTATAAACGCTATGCCACTGAGACAAGTTTTAGATTCCGTACCCAAACGGGATCCTATAACTAAAATTTCTCTGTCCGTCTGTCTATCTGTCTGCGTGTTTGCCTGTCAGCGGGCCTTATCGCATGAATCACGACAGCTAAAAAGTCGATTTTTTTACAGATTATGTATTTCTGTTGCCGCTATAACAAACATAACTAAAGACAAAATAAATTAAACATTTTATGGAGGGTCCGATACAATAAACGTGATTTTTCACCAGGTTTCGCATACGGCTGATTGAGCGAATTGATTTTCCTAAAATAATTTGTACCCATTTCTCCTATTAAAAATTTTATATTTATTATATGACCTCTTCTATGGCCTCCCATACTATCGCGAAATATCGAGTCACTAAACAAATAAGTCGATTTACAATATTTTTTTACTCGTTGTATAATTAATTAGTAAAGTAAAATTATTTTTTATGCAAAAAAAGTTACTTAACTTTAAAATATTTCACTACTTAAAAAATGTGAATGTCATTGGTTGTAATATACAGGTAGTAAATATTAAAGTGTTCTCTCTTTGGGCGTATCCTAGGCATGACAATATAGTGTAAAAGGTAGCAAGGATACCGAGGAAAACATAAAATATCATACCTTCAACGGCGTTAGCTTTTCCTATTACATTTAAAATAATTAACGTTATCAACATTCTTAATTTTGCCGGCCATTTTGTGTTCTGCCGCCGCCATTTTGTAAAATGCAAGTACAAATTTTTCCTTTTCTTGATAACCTCATCAGTAGTGCATGTATGGTTGGTTCTATGGTACTGTATGGGTACCCATGGTAAATCATCACGGTTCACCGCTGCCATAGCGATGGGAGAGTTTTGGGAAATTCTGACATATCGACTAGTTGCTTTTTTTGATTATCGGTTCCTGAAAAAAAAAACTTTCAATAACGTTGTATTAATTCGTTTACCTTAGCCTAGAGGTATGACAACCCAATCGCCAGCTGAAAAGAATATAATATTCTAGTATTAATATATATACAGAGTGACTGGTAAGTCGAGTGACATACTGGACACTATCTGATCCTGATCTGATTTTTGGAATCACAAAAATATATATAGGCATCGTATGACCCTCATGGTGACCTTAAACTTGGGTGCGCATATCTATATGATTTCCCAATTTCAGGAAAGATTTATAAATTGTGATGAGGATCAGATATTGGAAACGCTCTTTCAATATGTGACTCGACTTACAAGTCACCCTGTATATATTCCATTTTTTTAATTTAAAAAATCTTGTATTGTTTCGCATTTCACTATTATCTCTACATTGCATAAAACAAAATCTCTTCCCGCCGTCTGTGCCTATAACATTAAAACTACGCACCTGACTTTGATGCGATTTTTTAATAGGTAGAATGATTAAAGTGGGAAGTTTATAATGTGTATATAACATGCATAATATACACGTGGAATCCGGTGTGAGCCGCTAGTTATTGCTTTATTTATGAAGCGAAACCGGTTTATTTATAAATAAAAATATGTTATAATTGATGTTATGTAAGATAGTACAAATACTTTTCGTTTAAAAATAAGAATATTCTAGTCATAGATCGCCTTGTTGGTTCGCTCACGCTAAAGGACGCCGGCCATTCACGACACTCTGGTTCGATTCCCGATGGGGGCAGACATTTGCATTGCGAATTTTGATGCCTATAGCTAAGAGTTATTTATTAAATTTAATGTGAAATATATTTAAGGATTTCTGAGTATTACTATCATTAAGTAACACCCATATTGAGCAAATATTTTGCATTAGACCAATTTGTGTAATTTGTCAAGATATATTTATCTAAATAAACTTGCCTAAGTTAATCCTTATTGCACTAGCTGTCTAGCAGTGAAAGCCCCGTCAAAATCAGTCCAGCCGTTTCAGCGATTAGCGGAAACAAAGCCAGCCAGCCAGCAAGACAAATATTCAAAAAAATAATATTTTGATATATGTACCTACTCTTGTAAATATACATATTATGCATTTGAAGTAAGCGATTATGTTATTACGTACAGACACTCCAATTTTATTTATTTGTATAGATAACTGAACGGGCGTTTCCTTTTAAAATGGCTTGTTTTTGGACTAAAAGTTGTTCCTCGTAATACGAGTGCAGTTAAAATAACGGTTAGGTTCTGTGACTCACCATTTGGAAATCGAACGAAGTTCGACTTACGACAGTGTATAGCCTGATGCTGGATATATTTTAAGGGTTTTGAACCGAATTTATTCATCAATTGACCGCCATCGAGGAGCTCGCGTACACGCCTAACACAATCGACCAACCGCGAGGCTCGGGTTCGATTCACGACGGGGACAGACATTTGTGTAATGAACATAGATGTATATATTTCCAGGTCTGGGTGTTTATTAAATCTATTCTTGTATCTATTTAAGTATTTCTATGTATTTGTATCGTTGTCTAACACCCATAACACAAACATTTAATTTGCTTACTTCGGGGCTATATAGATCAATTTGTGTAATTTGTCGAGTAGTATAATATTATTATTATTATTAATTGAGCCACTGAGAAAGGATTTTCAAAATTCAACCCCTAATGAAATAGGGACTAAAATTATGTATGTGCTAAATACTTAATATCGTCGTTTATTCGTGGGTATACCTCCGCCTACCCCTTCAGGGATAAAGGCGTGGTGACTTTTATTTTTTATCATCATTCTAGCACTTGTTCTTCCTCACACTTAAGAAAACCTAGGGTCCGTTTGCCAAGTTCTCCACCTCGCTCGGTCTTGGGTATGGTATAGTGAGTCCATTCCTATACCTATTATAGAAGCGAAAGAAAATTGCCTACTTGCCTCCCATAAAGAATAAGGTTTATGGAATAACTATGTTTATGATAAAGTCATTACTGCGTCCTATAAGATCGCCGATGCTTAACAGCTTTCAGTTTAATTACAAACGTTTTTAGAGTTCCCTAGTCAAATAACAGACATTATCTTTCTTGTAGATTTGTCTGTTTAATGTTTTTTTTTCATAGAAGATTATGCAAATGGGCAAATGGATCACTTGATGGTAAGTGATCACCGCCGCCCACGGAGACCCGAAACACTAGAAGTATCATAGACGCATAGATGCGAAGATTGGGGAGCGCCACGGGTCAACGTGGTAGGCGTGGTATTTAAAGCTCTGTCGTGATGTCTTAAAGTGAAATTCAGCGACAGGCATTGAACTAAACAACTCTTCAGAGCATGTAACATGGAAAAGGCAGTAGATGACACTGAGGGAACAGATATCTCTGGGTGTGTCACAATTATTGTGGTTTTTAATGTGTGCTGGCTTTTTAAAATCTTTATTTAGTATTTCCTTTCCAAAGTCTAGGGTCAACAAGTAAAGTGTCTCAATCTATTCTAGAAAAACCTAGATATGAAGAATATTTAAAACAGTACCTTCACGCATATTATCCCCGCGTTGGTAGGCAGAGGTATACTAGTATTATCACGACTCGTAAGTCCAGTACTAGAAAATCCACTATTAGCCAGGTACTAGTGCCCTGATGTGATAGGTGGCAAGCCTATCGCCACTTTGGGCACGTTCCAATGTAATGCTTACTCAGAATATTTAAGAATAGAAAAATATTTAATAAGAATATTTCGGCACAAATTTATGTTGTTGTTTGTACCAGGATTCGAATACTTAATATTTTTTATTTAAAATTATTAAACGCTACGGAACTCTACAATTGAGGGACCAGCGTACGCTTAATAAGTTTTTATTTGTTGAAGTCAGATTTTACCATAATTAATTCGGTCCTTATGAACATTATTATTATACATATGAGTTTAGAATTTTTAAATTTTCCGCTTTCACTGCGTAAGGAAAATGGAAATAAATTAAAATTATGAAATAATTTTATGGTTAATGTGTAAAATATTAATATTTAGATTTTCTCTTTTTAGTGAATAAAATAACAATTAAACGTAAAAAGTTATATAATTTTTTTTTTATTTTTATATAAGTACTACAGATATTATTAGTGAAATCAAAATTAAATAAAAATTATTTATCTGTGTAAATTTTTAAGAAGTACAAAAATACAATGATGCCAAGATTCTAACACGTTTGTGATATATACAAAACAGTAAGTAGCTAATGGAACACACTGTTTCCTTTGTGAACTTGAAAAAGAAAGGTTTACGATTAGTCCGCTTATTTTTTTGTTTGTTACGCGAACTCCATTAAGAGACAACCGTGGCCTATAGACATCATAGTTGTTGTAGATGCTTCGCTATCCTGTAGCCGGAGTGTTAGACCTGGTGTGCAAGTCTACCGGCTATCCTACCCTCCGAACCGGAACACGACATGAATAGGTAAGGCGATGGATATCCCTACCCGAGCGAATTGCCGCACAGCACTTTACCATCAGTGGTCTTGTTGCCAATGACCTTGATGACCTATGCTCGCCTCTACGAGCTGCATCTCAGCTCAGCAGAAAAATTTTTCAAATCGGTCCAGTAGTTTCGGAGACTGTTCAATAAAAACAAATAAACAATCAAATCTTTCCTCTTAATAATATTAAAAAAGTACCTTCACGCCTATTATCCCCGAAGGGGTAGGCAGAGGTGTGCTAGTATATCCACGACTCCTAAGTC
>DVZL01007224.1:0-10868 GCA_018236625.1 Lasaia peninsularis | reverse complement strand
TCTATTCAACACAAAAATTTTTTTTCAATTCGAACCAGTGGTTCCTGAGATTAGCGCGTTCAAACAAACAAACTCTTCAGCTTTATACTATTAGTATAGATGATATCGGGGTTGGCTAACTAATCTAGGGGATTTGACTAGGAAACTAGATTTTACGTAAAGCCATCTGATCTCTGTAAACCAGAAGCGAAACTAGACCCAAACCAGGAATAGGTTGAATTCAATGAATACTGGTTTCCTCACGAAATTTTCCTTCACCATAAGAGTACTCAGAAAATTTACATAAGTTGATATAACTCATTTGTACATGGTGAGGTTCGAACTTGGACTTCCCTAATGGGAGACCGAAGTTACTTAGTTTCCTCCATATTTATAACTCTCTTCATATAACACCGGTTTTGGAGACTCTTCACATAACTCAGATAATACATGACCTGTTTGGTTTGACGCATAAGATCCCAAATTCGATTTTTAAACGTATCCTTAAGAGTTTTTTTGCAGTTTATCTGGTAAATATAACGTTGCCAGAGCTTGTATTTGCCACCTGTCATAAGGGACCTAATATTGGCAAATCGTGAGTGCATAATTTAGTACCCTTGAGTTGACCTTGAGGAAGAACATAGGCTACTTTTTAACCGACTACATTAAAAAGAGGGTAGGTTTTTGCGCATTTAGTATTATAAGTCGGAAAAGTTTCTGCCTTTTGAAAGTTATCTGTGTTAATAAAATATTTCACGCCTAAGATCTCAGTATAAATTGACACCACTGACATCTATGGTGTCTATATATGTTTTCCTTCACAATAACAGTACTCATAAAATTTACATAAGTTAGAAAATCTCATTTTGTTTTCGTTTACCGAACCTGAACTCTCGAAATGGAAGTCGGAAGCTTGTACCACGGGGTTACCGAGGATTTTTGGCATAATAAACTATAAAACAATATTGCTGCATTTTGAAAATCATACGCCATTTTAAATCCAAATATTCAATATTTTACGAATAGAACTTCGTATTTTTACTTTATTCGATAAAACTCCAAGTTTATTTCGTAAGTTAACCACAAGGCCAACGAGGCTGTTTGACATAATACATATAAAACAATATTCGTCCATGTTGAGAATCATACGCCATTTTAAGTCCAAATATTCAATATTTTACGTAACGGACTTCGTATTTTTACGTAATTCAATAAAACTCCAAGTTTATCTCGTTAAGTTGCTCGATTTGAAGAGGCGCCTCGAGAAGTTCTCTTCAGTAATGGCGCATTCACTTTTTAACTTTCAAGATGTTTTGAATGTTACGAAACAGTTTTCCTGTGACGACCATTTTGTTTTAATATTTTTGTCACTTTTACCTGTAGGTTATATTTTTCATTTATTAAATGTGCGTCCGATGTCGCACGTTTAGAATTAAAGTGAGTTAACGTAAAATTTATGTAATACTCGATTTTACCATTTCACTTTGAATATAATATTACATTGTAATTGTGTACTCGAAAAGCTAATCACAAATTTTGGTTAAAACCAGTCGTTTGCGAAACACGAAAGAGATATTTCTGGTCTCCTGATGGTAAGAGACAGTTGTAGGTGCGCCGCTGCCCTGTGGTCGGGCTGTTAGACCTTATGTGCAAGTTAACCGGCTACCCTACCCTCCGGATTGGAACACGACAATGTCATTATGGCGGCAGGAATAGGTAAGGCGGTGGATCCCTACCCGGGCGAGTTAAAAAAAATATAAAACTTTGAAAAATGTCTAAATATAAAAATTGAACCCGACTCGACACAGAGGCACATGACCTCAATTCTCATTATTGTAGTACTCCAGTTTATCTAATAGGTAAACTAATCTCAATCCAATAAGGGGCGTCCATTAATTACGTGCGATATTCAAGGGGGCGGGGCGTCAAGATGAATCTTACTAAATATTATTTGGGTGTGGGCGACAGGAGGAAAACTGTACAAATTATTGCATGAAAGTAAAATACCAGCATATATTTAATAAATACTTTTGTACCGAAAGTAGTTTCACACCACATACAACAAAAAAATCAATATTAAGATCGAGAATCATTACTAAGTAATGCTAAGTTTTAGCCATAATACAGTGTTAAACTAGAACAGTAAGGAAAGGTTTTCTGTGTTTAATAAGTAACAAAATATGTGTGATAAACAATATACCTAAGTGTGATATGTTTGCTCACTGCAATTATGTTACTCAAAATATTGTTCGACCTTTATGTACTTATTGTGTTAATTTCAGTGTGAAACAAATATTTCAATTTCTATAAGAATGTCATCGGAGTTGCTGCAAAGTTAAAGTAAAAAATGTTTCTAAAATTAAGATATGGCGAAATTCAACACAAAATTTAATTTTGTATTTTTTCCAACGCGATTACAGCCAAAACACAAATCTCACATTAGATTAGAGGAGGGTGGAGGGGGTTGAGGAAAATCTTACCAGGGGGAGTGGGGACTTTTCTTAACTGAAAAACCCATCTGCTTTATTGTTGTAACAAAGGAAGGATAATAAAAATACATACACAGTACTGATTTAATATATTCTTATATAACATCATATAAGTTACAAAATACATAAAGAGTGGTAGGTAACAAAAGGTCTTGACTAGCGTTTTACTGAAATACATATGAAGTATGCTCAAAGAGTTGCATGCTACAGACGCCGTCTTACACTAAGCTATATGTTTATACACTTATATATAATTATTGTTATGTGCCGTAACACTTGAAGTACATAATGTAGATACTGTCAAGACCTAACCTAACGTATATTTAAAGCTATATAAATATGAAATATGTTTGATTATTACAAAATTAGAAATATCCAAAGCGTCCATAGCGTATAGGAACCATTTAGAAAAATAGTCTATTTTTTGAAATTCCAGAAGAATAACCAAGTCTGTAGATTGTAGATAACATATAACTCAGGTATTTGTCTGTGATTGGTCTGTTTTTTGATACATTTGGCACTGTGTATACAAAATATATGGCTATTTACATAAATGTGTTTATATCTGACAGTTTTAAAATGAACGATTCTAAGACAAACACAAAACCAATTGGCGATAGACTTCTATACAATATAGACAGGGCAATGTGACTAAACTCCGCCCCAATTTCACTCTATTCCCCCATTGTCCATAAACCGTGCGAGGTTTTGCGGAATGTAACAAAACATATATTTTATAATTTATTTACTATTTATTCAACATGACTTTATTCAGTTCGGCCAGTATATAGGTTTACCGACCACCCAACCGTTGAAATCGGAATTCGAATTACTGCGATCTAAATATGGATAGCGACATCTATTGGTCGTGACTATTTTATTTATATTTTAGTAGTTGTATTTATGGCGGCTACAAATAAAAAAATACCTTTCTAGCTGTCGCGATTATGCGAAACAGTCTAGTGACAGTTTTTACCCTTTTTGATGGCACAGAATCGCTCATTTTAAAATATAACTTAGATTAAGTGATACATAAAACTTTATTATTTCTGTAATACAACCTGGCAACATTACTGAAATAGCTACAACACTAGTCAGTTGTGATGGAGTCTTGTGTGATAAGAAATCTGGGGCAGTGGGCTTAAAGAAACGTTTTACACATTGCTACAGAGACGCAGTCTCTGTTTGAAAATAATTATTTTTGAAACTGACGCGCTCTAAATAATTTACTAATTATAGTAAGAAAGGAGTCAAAAGGCGTAAATCGACTTGTTTAGTTACTCGACATTTCAACCCAATAAGGCAAATATGCATGTTTTTTAATATTTTTTAAAAATATAACACTTGCAAAATAGTGATAAGTTAAAAAAATATCCGAAATATCATCATTTTTGGATAATTTAAACACCGTCATTTTAGCAGGCTTATTTGTGACGTCACCGTACACAGGAAGTTAGAAAAACAATAACTTGTTAAACCTAATTAATTTTACTAAATATATTATAAATATTGTATTGTAACTATGTGCGAAAATTTTTATATGCCCAAAGATGCAAAAATAAGGATATCAATAGACATAGCGTTGACAGTTAACAGTGACGTCACGTTTCGTTTTGGCAATGGCGTTGCTTTTTCGAAATTTGCGAGGGAATTTCAAAAATACTACTTTTAAAGAATTAATTTTATCAAGAAAACCTTGAATATTGGCAAAAATATTTATGTAGGTATATTTCTTTGGCAATAAAGCTTACACGTTACTTTTTGGGCTATATCTAAATCACATGCATATTGCCTAATTCATTAATCGTGATCACAAGCGGTTTGTGGCTTGGAGGTCCTCTTTTGAAGGGTAGATTTTCAGCAGTCCGCTCGTGACCACGACCAATGCAACTTGGTTAAAACGTCCAGTATCTAATAAAGTAAGAGGTTACGCGTTAAGACCCACTTTTTGGTACAATTAGTAGAAAACAGTAAAACTTTAAACAGTCACACGTAAACGTTTTACACGTCTTCCTTTTAAGAATCATAACATATCAAAACTATTAAAAAACATCCTCTATGTGTTGTCCAGTGTTAGTTTTAAATAAAATAAAAAAGTAAACGTTGGTGAACTATAAGATTGTTTTCGTAAACGTCAAAAACTTAAAAAAAAAACGATTCAAGATATTTTTTGGAAAATAATTCTAATACTGAATACTTTTAACATGTTCGTCTTCGATCCAACAGGGCAGGCAAAGGCGGGCAGAAAAAAATATTGTAATGACAAAACTACATAATTAGAAGTCATATTCACAGTAACCTGTTGAGGTCATTCTTTCAAACGAAATGGTTGTATCCTAATAAGTATCGGGATATATTCATTTATGCAATTCCCGAGATCGGGGTCGAGCTTTCTTATTCTTAGAAAACAAACCCCTCAAACAACGTTCCTATAAAAAACCGCAACCTTCGTCTAATATTCCCTAAAAAAAGGTTGTAGACGCATCTTTTGTCCAAGGTGAAATTATTTTCTTATTTCAATTATCATTCATTACTTGACGCAGCTTCACTTTATCAAAATATTTATAAAACACAAATATATATTTATGACACAAAACTAAAATACGTCACTTTGCACATTGAGGGATGATAATTTTTTACAGATTGAGGGAGGCGGCGTAATATGGCAAAAATAATAATATTTAGTTTAATATCTAAAAAAATATAAAATTCTACAAAGGGTGGGGGACCTTTGTAGAATTTATTAAAAATTTTAATCGAGATAAAAACCAATTTTATTAGTGCAAAACCGTGATTGTGTAAATCACGAAATGCTCCTAAAAATTAGTACTTTTATAAGAATGTCAGATCTAGAACTTGCGAAGTTCTAATAAGTACATATTTTTAGAGCAACATAAATTATTGGACATATTTATTTCTATCTACATTCAACCCATAAAAAGTAACTTTGTAGATAATTTAAATTTAACTTTTAAAAGTGTGAAGAATAATTTTAATTTTATCATGTTAAATTAAGATAATGAAGTATATTTTAACAGGTTACCAATTCTTTTATTCAAAATTTAAAAGTAAAATTAAATTTTTAAAATTAAATAAAAAAAAGTAAAACAAAAACGAACTTGTATATAACAAGTTCGTTTTTGTGGGTTGGCTCTAGTTTACAAAACTACATCTAATTATTCCTCAATTTTGAAAACACTTCAACATATTTGTAATTGTATATTATTAAATTATTGTATATCTTTGAAATTGAAATTTATGCTTCGAATAAGAAAAAATCCTGTAAAATAAGAAAAAATTAAAGTGATGAACATTGATATCGATATTTCCGGGTCTATGTGTTTATTAAATTGATTGTGGTATCTACTTAAGTACCGTTTTAGTACCGTTGACAAACAGCTATAACACAAATAAATATAATTAATTAATAATTAGCTTAATTTCGGATAAGATCAATTTGTAGATATGATTTGTCAGGGATTATTATTAAAAAGTAAATATATTGATATTTCTATAGTGGTTTAAATATTAAAAAATAAAAGAGACTGTGAGAGGGCACCATGATTTCTACACAAATATTAAATATATCATCAAGTCACTTTGTACGGATGAACATTGCGCGCGACCCTTTTATCAACTCGGCGGCATATTTGTACGTACCGCGCCTCGGTATATGGCGACCGTATCTAAGTGAATGGACTTTACACAGACGTCGGGTTCCGTTCGATCGTTCTAATATTAAAATTCCTTACACTGGTACGAAGGCACAAAATATATTTGGTTTATTAACTAAAAATATAAATTATGGTTGCATGATTTCTAAACGAAAGAGTGATGTTCCTTTTAGATATAAGAAAAATTATAAATATTAGTCTTAGTCCAAGCACACTTATATTTCGAGTTAATACGTTTTATTTTTAAACTATACTTCTTTCTTATTTTCATTCCCTGGTTTTTAAAAAATAATATGGTAATAATGTTATTACATCAAAAACTACATATAAGAATAGGCGGATCAAGTATTATTAAGGAATCGAAAAAGGTTCCCCGCCTCCCTTTGGGGCTGATTCAGAACTTTTGGTGTTTATATTTTTACCAGCAGATGACAAATAAAATTGTATGAAAATATAATATGAAGTTCAACTTCCAATTCTGATAGGAATAAGTATTTTTGTAAAAAAACACATTTGTCTGTATTATTGGATCGGGGTATTAGGTTACAGCATTCATATATAAAATATAAAATATCTTCGACTTCGATACCAAACATCACATGGGTATAAATTGCTTACTTTGGGGTTTGTGTAATTTGCTTAGAAATATTCATTTACTAAAAGCAGCAATGTTTAAGCAACATAATATGTCTCTCGTTCGCTCCGGTTCAATAGTACCCTAGGATCAATCATTCTGTTTGTATATTTATTATATTGATTATCTTCATAAAATCCCCCCAAAACTTAACTGATTTCACTACAAATTAAATAAAAAACTTTAAAAAAATACTTATTATGGTAATTGATTACAAAAGTATATACAATTCTTCGAGGTTTCTTATTCTCTAGTAGAGTTAAGTAGGAAATAGTTTAAGAAAAATATTCAATAGTAAAAATGAAACAAAACGAAATATTACGATAACGTAAACCAGTGACTCAAGGGCTAGTTAACGTTAAATTCTTGGCAATCTTGGTTTCATTGAGTCTGGACAACGGTGGTAATTCCTCTCTACGCAAACTAAATTCATTTTCGGTACATACTATCTTTTTCCAATGACATAAAAACGAAAGAGATAGAACACTTCAAATCACATGTCAAATTAGTCGGAACACAAAATCTCGTGCGGATTATAGTCGAAATATTTCGAGGTATAGACTGAATGTTAAATACGAAGTAACCTGATAGGACTAAAAGTCTTCCCTTTTTCCCTTTCTGACGGCAAGATAGTTTTGGTAAAGGCTGAATAATATTATAAGTAGTTTTTTTTATTCAGTAATACCACAATACCAATATGAAATAATCTAAGAATAGGCCTGATTTTTCTCTTGAGTAGCAGTAATCAGATGGTAGTTGCTTTGTTTTAAAGCTGACGCTCTAGTCACATCTCCTATCGGTAGCGGAACCCGATATCATTTGATATAGATATATAGAATTAAAATAAGATCACACTATCAATGACTGGCAATGACATTTTACACAACAAATTCAATGAAAAGATATGTGGTTAGACGTTACCGAAAGCGAACGAAAGTTTTTTTGGATTAAAAAAATGGTTCGTTTAGTTTTTACTTAACGTATGTGTAGCGTACGTCATAGTGGAATCGCAACTTAACCACATTGTAAGTAAAAAAAAGTATATTTAATTATTAAATTGAAGTAGATTGTAAATTCAAGATGTATTTTAATATAATATGCATTTATATCATTTTAAAAACTAATACATTTTTTTTATAAAAACGGGTCAACGGGTCAAAATCACAAAGGTACCGAGAAGTCTTTGACCCGACTCTAAAGGTCGCATAGACCCGTGAAACTTTTCATATCCTTCTCACTCATTTATAAACAATACTCAGTGTTTTAGGAACAAGCACAAATTATTAAAAAGCATTTTACATATTCACTCTTAGGACACAAGTCTTTCTTATACTAACCTAAAACTATCGTTGGGTGGCGTGATTTTTATCACATAATATATATAATTTAAATAAATATATAGAAATACAACGCAAGAGTCGATGGTACAAAGAGAAACAGTCTCTCAAATTCACTTATTTTTAGACGAAAATCATAAATAATCTTGAATGAGATCGGAGGTTTTTATTTCAATCATTTTAAATAATTCTGCAATACCTAACGAGAATTATATAAACATATACATAGCACATGTGAGATAGATCTCTTAAAACAAAATAAATTATTTTCTTACAAGCTGTTATTAATACTATGTAATAGTCAAAGTTGATGCAAAAAATTTATATATTTCAAGTACCTGTTTAATGAGACTGTTATATTTTTACACTGATTATTATAATTTTCTATATACCATACTTTTTTGCTGTTACTTACTATACTGTACCACGCTACAGTCACACTGAAGCGTTAGACAAAAATAACGACACCCAAAATATTCGTTTATTCCAAATACACAGGTGATTAAAAACCGCCCATAGATAGAAAAAAGGTTTGTTTATGGCATCACTTAGAGCGTACTCGTAAAGAAAACTATTACGTCATCAACCAACGCAGCGTTTTCATTGGTCGATTCTCGACGATCGACCAATTTAAAGGCTTTGGCATGTGACTTTGATGACGTCACCATTTTCTTGGCGCGCACGAGCATGTTTTTATTATGTAATGCTATTTTGTTAAAGGTTTTAACAGAGAAAATATTATTAAAACTGAAATTATATTAACGGATTCTTTGTTTAAAGTTAGTGTTGACTGTTGGGACGGTAATTAATTATGGGAAATACGTGCGTGAAATGAAAATGGTAACACTTAATGTAATATGTCATTTTTGTAGGACACTAAAGAGGTTCGTGGGTGAGAATTTCCAACGTAGCTTATTAGACGTTATTAATAAAAATAAATGTAGACTACTTTCACTTAAATCTTTTGACTGTTTAGGGCACATTAAAAATATCACAAAAAATAAGATTCAAAACGTAAATACGTTGTAGAAAAAATAAATTCACACGCATACTAAACACATCCTCCACGAGATACTACAGATTATACGAAACAAAAACACCACTCGGTTCTACTGTCTATTTCATCTCTTATGATTTCCGGCACACAGCTCTTACGATGTTGTGAAAACTAAAACGTTTGTTTTAAACTTCACCGATTTCAATTATTATAGTAATCCAATAAGAATTTGATGCTTTACAAAAAAAACTATTCAAAGTCTGTGGCATTTGACATTTCGAGTATCGTATTTGACAGTTGCACTGATATGGGTATCAAAAAATTCATAAATATAAAAAAAATGCGAAATTTTGTGTGCACGTTACTTCAAAGTAGGCGAAACTGCGGGTAGTTAAAAAATTATAGCTTCTCGTAATGGGGATTGAGTACATTAGATATAGGACATTATTTATAATCACCTGCACGAGATTCTTCTACACCAGATAAATATAAGGCAATTACTACAGGATATAAGTAGATGTCGACTACACAACTACTCACTAGACATCCGCTCAGCCGGAGCACATTTCTGAGTGTTCGTCCCACGCCGCTACCTGCAACGGAAATGTCACTTTTGTACAATTTTTTTTATATAAATACAAAAAAAATTCACTTCCCAGATCAGTTTTTACATTATGGTTATAAAAATTGATACAAATTTAATTTATTATCTATTAAAAAAATGGAAATAAAAAAGATGAATTAGATTAATTAAAATCATTTGAATACAAAAAATTAAATGGAAAAATTAAACCAGAGTCTAAAAACATAACAAGCTTTTCATTTAAATTGCAATAATTATCCCTAATTTGAAAATATTTATTACAATATTATGAAAAATAGGAATAATTTTAATAAATAAATTTAGATTTTTGGCCGCCCCAATCAGGCGGTTAGCCTACTCGCCTAACGCCAACGACCTACCGAGAGCCTCGGGTTCAATTCCCATAGGGTAATTTCAATAGGGTGATGTTTGCATGATAAACATGCTTCTCATTTTGACCAAGGGAAATGGGGATTAATTAATATTTATCTCAAACTAAAATAAAAGATCTCAATAGCGCAATTTGTGGATACTATCAAGGGGTATTAGTATTATTCTACTAGTTGACGATTTATTCCAACGGTTCAGTGGGTCAGGTTAAGGTACTATCTGAAAATTACAGTCCTATAGTTCATTTGACCGCATTCAACGTAGGGCAACTCGAATTATCGGCGACCAGAATATTACTAATCGGATTGACACTTTGTAGGCATTTTTTGCCACATACTACACCTTTGTGAAATCAATTGTCGACGACGGTGTTTCCTAAGGAATACGACTTACATACCTTCAAAAAGAGAGCGTACTATTTTCTTAAGGGTCGGCGACGCAATTGTGATACAACTGGTATTGCTGTTGTTCGTGGGCGGCGGTAGTCACTTCCCATCAGGTGAACCGCTTGCTCGTTTGCCTCCCTTTTTCCATATATAATATCTCCACCACACCATTAAACATATTATAGGACCGGCCGTCCCTCTCTCACAAAGGTGGTTTGTGTTAACGTTGTCCAGTTTAGAGAGAGTTAGCAATATATTCGGGCCAGTGGTCCCAGGGCGTCTCACCTGGCAGTCCCGCGAGCAGTACCACTGGTTGGCGCAGCCGGCGCACACGAACTGGGCCGCCCGGGCGCGGCAGCCCTGGCAGGCGGGCGCGTCCTCGCCGCCCTCGTCGATCAC
>DVZL01007223.1:0-10868 GCA_018236625.1 Lasaia peninsularis | reverse complement strand
GATTAAATTTTTTGTCTATTCTATACAGAGGACCAGGACCAACACGGGGAAAAAGTATCTTTTAGATAATTGAAAATATAATTTACATATTTTATTAAGAAATATTTTAAAATAATATGATAATACTATACTGACAAAACAAACTTTATTATCAAGATTATTCATAAAAACTCATCAGATGTCAAAACTTAAGTAGGGTGGTCATTGATGTCATTACCATACGGTAGAATGTTTTTTTTCTTTGCAAATGACTCATTTATAACTGCGACGTAAATGACTAAGTTGTTTAATTCCAACAGACTTTGAGTGAGGAAACGTATGCCAAACCATTTGACCTCATTCCCGTGAACGCTTGCGCTACGTAAACCAATATTGGGTTTATGAAAACAAACCTATTTTTAGTTGTATCGAGCGGCACCAGACCCCCTTAAATTATTATTTGTCTGTTTTATAACACGAACGTTTGCCAAGTGCAGGCCCGCTCTCAATAACTAGTTATCATCACCGACTCGGCTTACTATAAACAAATTACGAGGGCGATGAATGAGTTGTGATCAATTCTATTCTTATTATATAATTTCGGTTTCCTACATTTTCGGAATTTTTACACGGTCTGCTTATTTTGTTGAATTTAACATGTTTTCTCCTCTAAGAACCATTATTATTACTACTATTTCCAGAGTATATTTCATTATCGCTTCTGGTTTCTTGTTATCTTCTTCTTAATATTTGATGGCTCACAAATTCATTATTTATTTGTGACTAATATTATTTCTTAGATTTTCCTTTATATTTAATCTTTCATTATTGTTGATTTCTTTTTAATTTTCCCATACTATACATATAGGCTGCTAGCTGTAAACAAATAACATAAATAAATATACCTGGACAAATTACACAAATTGATCTAACCCCAAAGTAAGCAAATAATATAGTTGTATTATGGGTGTTAGTGAAAGAAATACTTACATAGATATAGATATTAGATACAAGAATAAATAAATAACCCGGGGAGACATAAGTTGACATTTCACGACGAATTGCTCTTGTATTATCCGAGGGTGGTGACAAGAGGTTCCGAAACCGGCGTGTTTGTATGACAAGAGTAATAAATAAGAAGTAAGCTAGGGAAGTATACAGAAATCGTGAAACTTGGCATTCTTTCTGCCTAACACTACCAATAATAACTTTCTCGTATTAGTAAAGATTCCTATGAAGATTTTTTTTGTGGGATAAGACAGCGGTCAAGCACACGGGTCCCCGTACGGGTTATGGTAAGAGACAACCGTGGCCTATAGACATGATAAATATTGTAGGTGCGTCGCAGTCCTGTGGTCGGGCTGTTAGACCTAATGTGCAAGTCTACCACACATATATGTAAGTTAGATTAGATTATACTAATCTAAAACTAGGGATGACATCAGCTCAATACTCTTGATCGTGGCGATCTGAGTAAAATGTTTCCGTGATAACTCAGCGGAATCGTCAGATATATGTTAATGCTTTTTTTTTAACAGATACTCAGTTTTCAGTCTATACGCCACGCTATATCCTTCTCAAGGGTTTGGCAATAAATATTTTGTTTGATAGAAGTTTCTAGAAGGTTTTATTCAGTTTGGACAAAAAAATAGGTACAAGCATATGACATATCTAGTTTGGATGAAAATTAGGTCGTCAGTCCTCTGACTATAAAGTTTATAGTTCCGTCGATCTTTATGTATTCACTCAAAACTCTTGTGACATATTAACACGTGGATCCTTTTGGAAATTGGAATCGGAATTTCCTAGAGTTGCTGCTATCATAAGTCTATTAATAAAATGCAACAAAAATTATAACAATAGTTTAGCGTCTGGCAACTTGCAAACCCTTCTGCCTATGACACTTTAGATATACTCGTTATGGGTGGATGTTACAATGTAAAGAAGGGGAAAGAAGTCTTGTTATTTACATTAAACTAAAATTTATAATATAGCTCGCTAGTTATATTATAAATTTTAATTCGACCCGCACCGGCTTCGCACGGGTTATACTATATGTACATGTTATATAGATAAAAACCTTCCTCTTGAATCACTCTATTTATTAAAGAAAAACCGCACCAAAATCCGTTGCGTATTTTTAAAGATTTAATCATACTTAGGGATATAGGGGCAGAGAACGCGACTTTGTTTTATACGAAGTGATTATAAATATTAATAATTTATGACAATTTGGAATAAATATGTCCAAAAAATGTGTTGTAAAGTAAGTACAATGTAACTAGATGGAACAAGGTTTGATGATTGTTTTTATCATAGCCGAGGCTTGAAAGACGATTCAAACAGTTTTTATTTTCAGTCTAATGCGCTCCTGCATCTACTCTCGTATTTCATTCATCATTTCGTGGGTGATAGAAATGATTAATTTGTCTTATAAATAACCATCGGAGTTTTGAGACATATAATACAGTGAGTAATTCCAAATAATCTCCGTAATGGCCTTACCACGACTTAAATAAACGTGTACGCGAACGTTAATTAAACCCAAGTTATAATAGAGATATGCACATTGATATCTCAAAGTTACCTTGGCCTGAAGCGAGGTCGTCTCGGCTGTGATAGAGGATAAAACGTGAATGTAATTTAAACTTCATTTAGAGTTTCGTTTATATAAATATAACAAGTTATCAGTCGGTATGTGTAGTTACAACAATGTTTTCCTTGTAACTGCTATTGTTTTTGCATTCAGGGGTATTAATGAATATGAACATAAAGACGCGATAAGATGAAGTATTAAAAGAAATCAAACGGACAGAGCAAGCAAGTTTCACATCTTATAAAGCTAGCATTGCTTCTTTGAATTTGGACCGGAAAACTGTATTAAATAGTCCTCCCCTGTGTTGGTCGGGGCCCTCTGCCTTCCTACCAGGCAGCTCGTACGAGGCGAGCATAGGTTAACTGGGTCACTACGAAAATGACCATTGGTGGTAGAGTGCTGTGCAGCAACTCGTCCGGATAGGCATCCACCGCCTTACCTATTCCTGCCGCCATAATGACATTGCCAATAAGCCACGGTTGTCTGCTATCACCAGGAGACCCGTGTGTTTGTTCGCTTTCTTATCCAATAAAAAAAATAAAAAAAGCTTCTGAGTTCTGTGGGCTATCTAAACATTGCTGAGTCCACTCCTTTTGCCAAACCAAATAAAATTAAGGTTTTTTAATTGGTAGGAGATAGTGACGAGCACTGACGCTAAAGCTTCAAAGTTTTTCTAAGGAAATACCGGTCACAAATACCTACTCGACCGGTGCAATATTTTTGTTAAGCTGACTGAGACACTGAGTCTACTACACTGTGACCTTTCAGTCTTAAATCACCAATTAAACTGGTTTCTAATGCTAAATAGTTTGAGTAATAATTGCAAAATGATATTTTTTGCAATATGCTGCTGCTTGTTGTTTCTTGTTTTAAAAAAAGCTTCCTTAACGGATGCCTACATCATAGAAGTAATAAGAGAGCGAAATTTTAAAGTTTCTGGTGCTAAGGGTCGACTTATCCGTTGACACTTCAGACGATCACTACTTTAGGCTTTAACCTTTTACTTTTTACGATTTCGTGTGAAATGTCACCGATCGACAATATACTCGTGTACGAACCGGTATAAATAAAATGCCAAATTCAATCTCGTGTGTTCCAATGATGACTCCGTGAATTCCAAACGACTTGATAACAATATTCATTCCTGTTTCGCGGAAAGAAATTAGTCCACCCACGGGTATATCGGTTAATGCTCGCCGCGGGCTGCCCATTTCTCACGTTCGAACCTGTTCGCCGACCGGTCGGGCCGCATGCCGGTCAAGAAAGGCGCCCGCTTTCAAGGGACCATGGCGTTTGTTTTTTTTACCCCGGCCGCAACAACAGCGCGGCCCATTACTTTTTAACATATTGAAGGGATTCTTTGAAATTATACACAACCTTTTGTTTTTTGAAATCAACAAGTCCTCAAAGATTGTTTTGATATTCCACATCCGATGTATTTGTAATATTCAGGTATACTAATTACATTATAGAAGACACAGAACATTTATTAAGCAGGCGGAAGTTCTGAGAATTACGTGCGGGGTGTAGACACTTCAATTCGTAATGCTGGGATATTGAGACTTGCGCAAGTCAGTTTATCCACCAGATTGAAACACGACAATTGCGAGCACTGCCGGCAAAGCAGTAGGAAGAGATAATGCGATGGTATCGATACGAGAAAGTGATCGCAATATTCTTATCATGTTGTCAATGTCACGGTACTAGTTGCAAACTTTAGCTCAATTTTTACGGGGTTTTTGGCAGGAAAACTTTTAGCCTATATTGCTGAAAAGAGCTAGGGAACTATAACAGAAATATACGTTTAAAAATCAAATAGTTTTTGCAATAATATAAACAGTCATCTTATTATTAAAATTGTTAGTCATGCATTTATTGCTTAAATACAATATGGTCTAGAGGTCGCGACACATGACTAAAGGACTTTATTCAATGCAAATTAATTGGGTGGGTTAAATAATGTTCTAGTTATTTTGAATTGTTCGTGGTGCCAGCAGTATTTTTAGTTATTATACTGTAATCTGCATCTGGAACTTTGATAATAAGTTCATCTCTGCTTGAAAATAGTGCTGTGTGTAACATTGTTTCTTAGTCATTTGATTTATTCATCTATGTAGTAACCATAGTACTTGTTGGGCCAATACATTTCGTCAACATATCGTATCCTAATCCACACTACCAAAATAACCCTATCGAGGAGACAATATAACATCGAGACTATCGAGAGAGACAATACTATAAAATAACAACATAACGTTCATACAAAAAATGGATATATATCAAACTTGATATATATCGGATATATATCATAAATATCCGATATTTTGATTGTTATAATAAATATCTGATATTTTAGAACCCTGATTTTTCTCAATAATCATGAAAGTAAGCATGAATATGTAGAATAACCATGAAAGTACGATCAAACATAAGAGTAGCTACAAACCATAGAATCATTAAGATTGATCAAAATCCGGAGTAATTGTCAGTTGGCCGCCACGACACGTGTTCATTAATAGATTACCGTCGACGGCGGCCCCATCGCATACCATTTATATTCTGTTGCATAACTTAAGAACGGGTTCTATAAAATGTCATTGGAGTCATACGGGCCGTTAAAGATGGCCAGATGTTTCTGCGATACGTCTGCACGTTTATGGACGCCTGGTTTCGTCGAATTCATTATCGTCCGCCTTCCAGGACTCGCCTCTTATGGAGGTTTGTACCTGCGGTAAAGTAACATTGAGGTTAATTGTGGTAAAGTTCGTGCTGGAACGAGGACATTCGGAATAAATATTTTAAAAGTACCAAGTTTTAGCACGT
Organism: Lasaia peninsularis; assembly: GCA_018236625.1. Lineage (NCBI taxonomy): Eukaryota > Metazoa > Arthropoda > Insecta > Lepidoptera > Riodinidae > Lasaia > Lasaia peninsularis. The sequence goes on along the minus strand of DVZL01007223.1, from coordinate 5,470 downwards.
TTTAATCGTAAATTGCGGGGAGTTCTGCCGATTCTGATCTGAGGCTGCGGGCTTGTAATATTGAAATAACAGAATATTTTTTTAAATTACACAAAATAAAAGAGACTGGCTCTGAAGGTGATTTCATAAATTTTATTATTATTAGTGTATGCCCATATATTGAGAACAAATAAAAACCCTAAAAAAATTAAGAGCTTTAAAAATATTGTCTATCTGTCATAACATTTTTGTCAAGAATAAATTCTTACCAGAAATCCTGCAAACATATTTTGTGAAATTTGTGGAATCCTCATTATCCACAAGCCCACGAGTTAATTCCAACTGAAACAGAATTCTTATTTTTAAATTTAATTTGCGAAACAAACAGAATAAAAAAATATTTATATTCTTCATTTTATTAAGCTAATGAAGATAACAAAAATAGTCAACAAAGTACCCAGTTGGCAACGAGTTCAGTCATGTCTAAATATAAAACGAAGAAAGGAAGTTCTTACAATTTATATAATTCATTCTAAACTGCCTACGGATGTGTTTTTTTAGGTATAAAGGTGGATCTTTAAACCCTCTATTTATGGCACAATCACAAGCCCATTAGGGCTATGACGCACATAACTTTATGGGTTACTGCCTCGCCAGCTGCGGAGTGGTTGACAACATATACGGGCGTTCGGGAACAGATATAGGTATGGCTGTGGCTTCCACCCACCTGCCCGATAACGCCTTAGGGATCGCAAAAAGTAGAGAACTGATCATTAGCCTTTGTTACTTATAAAAATAATTGCGGAAATATGGAAAGAACCATAAAAACCGCCATTAAAATTCATAAAGCGATAATTCATATTCTAGACATACTTTTACGTAAGTGGTATCTATAATTACATTGTTTGTAATATGTTGCGTAGTTTTGCGTAAAAGGGTGAATATGTTAATGATTCACAATGCGAATTATAAAACGGGACTGTGAAAGTAGTTGTTTTTAGTATAACATTGTTGTGTTCATTCGAGGTCAACTTTACTGATTACTACTTTGAATTTGTGTCCTAAATGTAGTTTTTTCACTGGCGATCTTATATTTAATCATTTCAGATCGCTAAATATTTTTGTCTGTTTCTCCTTTTGGATCTCATATTCTTTAAAAATATTTTTGCTAAAATAATTATCGACAACTAAATAACTGCGGTTAACATTTATCAAACTGTTTGGTTAAGAATAAATGAGATGAAAATTTCAACCTTAGCACCTAGTACAATTATAATACCTAATTGTCTTGTCATTGGTCCATTTAGGTCTTAAAATACTCTTTGGATGAACATTCTTGCAAAGTATACATGAAAGATTAATACGTTTGTTGCCCTTTATACGATCCGCAATCGTCGTTAAATTCTTAGTTCAAATGTGATTGTTATCGCACCTTAACACGCCGGAACCGGTTGCGGCGACCGGCTCGCGGTCGTTATTCTCGGCAACTTTGTAAATATTCCGTTACTAAATATTTACCTTTCGCTTTGACTAATTTTTCTACTTCAGCATCTGAATATTCATTTTCTCATCCTTTGTAATACATTCTCATTTGGATTTATAACGGAATTCGTTTTACATTTTATGTTGCCTTGGTAACCATGAGTATTAAAATGTTGTTTGTGCTAGAATTTACATATAATGTATTATCAAATGTGTACATAAAGCAATAGAATTTGTACATAAATTGTTCACACGTGGTCATGATTTTTCAACCGACGTTAAATCGGTGCAGTTCTCAATTCTGCTTATGTATTTTTTTCTACAGTGTAGTTCATTTTGATATATTTATTTTTCAATGTATAGGTACCCAAAAATTGGTCTCTTATGAATTTAGTTTAGTTATACTTAATAATGTGTATTTAATTGTTTACTGATACGACTTAATATTGAAACTGAAGTGTAATTGAAACTGCATTTCTTATTTATTTGTTTTTACATTCAATGTTTTATCAAATACGAAGTGTATTTAACGAAATTTATTTAACGGTTTCTTTGATGTTCAGCTATGAGTTTATGTTTAACAAGAAGTCTGGACGTTTTAATTAATAATAATTGTGTTTAGATAGGACCTGTAATGATTATTACAAAGTCAACACTGCGAGATATCTTCTGGAGTAACCGATGATGATAGAGTCTTGTAATAAATCGCTTGGATTTACGAGTTCTTGGTAATATTGCCGAAACACAAGCTGGTGCTTGTGACTCCTACTCTTCTGATATTCCTTAATATTTTCAATGTTTCAATAGTTTATTTTCCCTGCGAATATCATTAATCGTTCAACCGCTCTCTAAATATAAGCTTACTTTGTTATGAATATGTCACTAGTACTCCAAGAAAACCGAGATTGCAAACAGTTCTCAGAAGTTGTGTTTAAAAATAACTTTTAGTTACTACGTAAATGTTACAAATATTTTTAAAACAACCTTTTATATGTGTCAATAGGTTTGTTCAGGACAAACAGAAAACCTCTGAACTGATTTTATAAGTATCTGTAATTTGGTCCTACTTGAATAGGATATTTTTTTAACTTAATACATTGCATAGAAGCGCCCAAAAGCCAGTATTGTATAGATTTTCAAGAGGTTCATATATATCCTAAAACGGTATTCGTCATCATCCTAGTCTGTTTCCGTTTCCATATGTGATATTTCGGGGTCGGCTACTTAATCTGGGGACCATTTTTTAAATAGAGCGACTGTCACCTGACATCTGCAACCAAGAAGGAATAAACTACTTACTAAGCATAATCTTATATTAGGTCGAATTCGAACATACAAATCCGTCTTCCCTCTCGACGTTTTCCTTCACTGTAAGAGCACTGAAAAAATGTACTAAGTAAGAAAAATTCATTGGTACATTGCGGAGTTCGAACCCGGATTACTCGAATGGATGTCCGAAACCGTAACCACTAAACTACGTAGGCTCTCAATCCTTAGACATATACATGCATGATAAAATTAAAGTAGATTATTTATTCTACAATTGATCGGTTTGATTTCACTGAATTCGTTTTCGGTGCCATTTGAGTTTTAAATAAATTTAATTAATATTGTAATGTATCTGACCAATGCTTTGGTGTAAGGTCACTTATTTTTTGCAACAAGTAAATTGAAAAAAAGGAAACTTATTTCAATTGTCTAAAAACAATTATCACCTTTACGTGTTTTGTCTTCGAGGTGCGAGCTTTTTGTAGATCTACAATTTAAATATGACTTCGAGTTAACATTGAATTACCAATTTCATTAATAATAATTATCGCATTTTTAATTCAATGTTTTTAGTTTTCGTTAAAACCGAGGTCTCTGATTTAGTGACTACGAGTATATTTTTTTTGATTTTTTTTTCATGATATTGGAAGGCAAACAGGCAGACGGATTTCCTGATGGTAAGAAATACACGTCGCTAATAGACACCAGAGGTGGAAATGGTGCGTTGCCAATCTAAGGATGATAAGGAGTAAGCTTACCGGCCACCCTACCTTCAAAACCCAAACACGACAATGGCGAGCACTGACGCTATTGTGGCAGCAATAGGTAAGGCGGTGGCTCCAATCCCGGCGAGTCGTTGCAAGACTCTACCACCTAGTCAATGTCACGGTGTTGGTGACCATCGACCCTGTGCTCGCCTCTTACGAGCTGCCTGGGTGGAAGGCAGTTAGCCTATTCTATAAAGTAGAACGGAACCCGGACCAACACGGGGATTAATCTTACCATAACTACAACCCGGACGGCAACTTGTTAGTCTCTTTATAAAATAAAAAAAACGTATCCACTACAAACAACTAATCTAGAATTTTCTATTTCAGCTTCGCCAACCGAACGCGAAACCGCCGAGATTAGTAAAAAAGGTAAAAACTTTCCGATATTAATATCACAAATACATTCATTGTTACATGTTCGAAAAATTTTAATACCAAATACTAACCGGCACATCACTGTCGTCACCGTAACGCAATGGCTCATGTTTTTTAATGTCACGTTGTGTGTTAGGGTGAGCTAACTCTCCGGGTTTAGAAAACTTGTTTAATATTCTTGGGTTTTGAAGGACAAGAGAATACACACATGCAGAGGTTCGTAATGATGTGTACCTCTCTTCGCGGCTGTTTATTTTTAATATATCACTAACTGATGTGCCTTTTCTAAATATGTCACATTTATTTATTTAATCTTTTTTGTACATCATATACAAATATTTTATACGAAAGGCGAGCTTAACGCGTATAGCATTCTCTACCAGCCAACCTTTGGACCAACAGAAAAAGCAATAATGGCAGATGCATAAAAAAAAGAAACAATAGAATTAGAAACAAAATAAAAATAGTGAAGAAAAGGATTCTAGAACTAAAAATAAAACTGAAAAAATATATATCTAATTACATGTATATATATAAAAAAAACAAGTGTTTAGCTTGCTTAGTTAACCCCGTAAGAAGTAGTTGCCGGACACGTCTTTTAAAAGAGATCTTTGAATGTAATTCCTTTAATTGAGAAGGAAGGTCATTCCATAGACGAGAAGCCTGAATAGAAAACGAGTTCGAGCGAAAATTAGAACGGTGTGGCTAGAGTAATTTATGTTAGAAAAGGTATGGTTAGAGTAAGAGAATTAGACGATCGAAATTGCAAGTCATGAGTGTCCGAAAGAAAACTAAATTTGGACTTTAAATAATTTGTACGATAAATATACGGTGTGAAATATTTCGCATTAAACAAAAAACAAAACAGCAGCACAAACGCTTTTTACAACCCAGCCTCCGGCTGGCAACACGCTATTACCATTTTTGTGTGTGTCTATAGGCCACGTGTATTCCTTACGTTCAGGGAATCCCGTCTGCTTGTTTGCCTTCTAATAACTTAAAAAATAATAATAAAAACTACATTAAGTAACAGAATAGCTCATTTATTTTTAAATAGAACAACCTTTTTAAATAGTTTCGTTCAGCCCCGTTAGAACGTGCACTATCGTCACGACGCGATCGCGTCATGACGATAGTGCACGTTCTAACCCACCTGATACAAGGAAGGAGCTCCTGAGGAATCAGGAGACTCGCATCTAAGAATATTGCAATTATTCATATAATTTGTGAAATTTTTAATATATTCCGAATATGATTTGCTGTCACAAATTTGAAACATATTCTCACATTTTTTAAGAATTTTCACTAAAGCTAGTGAGGGGTATGTGAGTCCCCCTCTATCTTTTGTATTTATTAGCGACAATAAAAAATCAGCTTTGTCTCCAAATAGTAGCTGTTGGCAATTAATACAAAAAATCTTAGCGAGAATACGTCGAGCAATAAAATAATTATATTATATTACAATAATTATATTATAATTAGCGGGGTTATTGTGTATCTTTTTGACAATTATAAGACACGAACTCCGAGCCGGAGTTCTCATATATTCACTGTCAAATGGCATGTTTCGTATTGTCTAACTCCAGTCAACAACT
>DVZL01007222.1:0-10869 GCA_018236625.1 Lasaia peninsularis | reverse complement strand
CTGTTCATAGAGTAAGAATAACACAGATAATTAAAATGTCACTTCCTCCTCCTTCTTCGCTGACTCGGCGCGAACACTAGGGTAGTTAAACTATCTTTTCGCGATTGTAGTGTTCCAATATGTATAGTAGATAATAGGTATGTGTAACGAACTAGTAAGTCGTAAATAAATTAACCAATAAATAATGTAATATTGGATCGAAGGATCGCCGGTAGTCACTGGACGAGGAAACCAGAGAACCGAGCAGCGTGGCGCGCTCTAAGTTAGGCTTATGTACAGCAGTGAATAGCTATAAGCTGATTGAAAAAAAATAGATAATAATAACTCTAAGACTGATGAATCGTTCTTCCCTGTTGCTTCTTTATGACAGCGCGCGAAACTTCCGTCAGATAAATTTACCCTCAGAAATGCACACACTTATTGTCATCAATAATGTAAAAAAAATCTATACTCATATGCTCAAGTAACATTTAATTATTGTCTTTGAGAATAAAATAACAAAATGAAGATAAAAGTTTGGTATTTTTCATTGACAATCTCTTCAATCACTTTGTGGCTTATCTGCATTTATTATTGTTCTGGTCACTGGTGGTAGGTTCTGCAAATTAATCTGCCGAATGTATGCCAGCTTCTCAACAAGGGCTACATTCTAAAAAAAATATATTTGAATCTTTAATGAACACAGATCACTTTTAATATTAACTATGAATATGAACATTAAATCAATAGACTGTAACAATTAGATCTTCTTCCACAGTTATGCAACGACTCTGGTGATGATGATCTTGGCTGTGCTCGTCTTCCTTAATAAAAATTGTTTTAAAGATAAAACTATTTTATTTTTTAACCTTAATTTTTACATACCAGTACATGGTTATTTTTGAGCCTGCCGGCAAATTTAAATACCTAGGTGGTTTAGACCATGTAAACAAATTTCCCAAAGAAACATAGGTAGAAGAGTGAAAAAAAAATCCAGACCAGACATAGAAAACTTTCTATGGGAGGGAATTTTTTTTCACTTAGTTTTGATTATTTATGACATCACATTAGAAACCTCAAAAATATCACTATTTCTCAACTCATATGATATTTATAATGGAAGTTATTATAGGGTAGCCGTGTCCGTGTAATATCCTCTAATATGCAAATCCTAGTTTAGAGACTGCCGATGCAACTTTCTCTCTTAACTCTTTCTACTATCTTCAAGAGTGGCTAGAGAGACCCCATCATAGTCTCCCTTCCTCCAAAAGCTGTGCTGTTGACTTTTTCCGCAAAGTTTCCCTACTTCCTCATTAATATGTCATAATGAGACCATCCCAGTACATAATTCAGTCAAATTTCTAGAGTATACTTTGATTCAAAAATGTCAAGTACGGCCCAATTTAACTATATTTTACAAAAATGTGAAAGAAATGTAAATATCCTAAGGACTTTCTGGCATACAGTGGGGTCACATCCCTACTGTCAAAAGCTCCTTTACCATTCAATAATATGCAGCCTTTTAATATGGATCCTTTATCTTTGAGCCATGCAATAAAAAATATCTCAACTGCTTAAATCTGCTGCAAGCAAAATGCCTGTGTATCATATTAGTAGCCATGAGATCCTCACCAAAAAATGCCTTACAAGTTGATATATTGAATCAACATTATTTTTTAAATTATTTTATATATTAATGAATAGTTAGTTACCTGTTTTATATTTGCATCAAATTCTCCATTTGGAGATGTTAATGTTTTAATTTTCTGTAATTCCACTGTTCTGAAATTATAGAAACAAATACATTAGTAAATTCTCTATTATAATGTAACTTCTTTAGTGGTATGCCATAGCATGTGCCTCTTTCTATAAAAATTGGCTTACGAAGAGCCGACCCGAAACAAACTATATTTTCCAAAAATTTACATAAGGTAAAAAGAAAAACATATTAACATTATATATACGGTCGCGGACATTTTTGTAGATAATTTCAAGAGGAATAATTCGAACCGTTTTCGCAGCGCACGCAACGGAAACCCTCAAGGATGAATAATTTTCCCCGTTTTTTTTTACATTTCCCATAATTTCTTCGCTCCTAATAGTTGCAGCATAATGTTATATAGCCTAAAGCCTTCCTCAATAAATGGTCTATTCAACACAAAAATAATTTTTCAATTCGAATCAGTAGTTCCAGAGATTAGCGCGTTCAAACAAACAAACAAACTCTTCCGCTTTATAATATTAGTATAGATATGACGTATTTGATTTAACATTTTTCAGTATGGAACATTCGATTGGGATGAAAAAACTCAAGGTTTCGTTTTAAGCGGCTTCTATTACGGGTACGCTGTCACACAAGTCACAGGAGGATTTCTATCAGAGAAATATGGTGGGAAGTGGGTACTGGGCTGTGGGTTGTTGAGCACAGCACTGTTCACCTTCCTAACGCCTGTGGTCGTCAGAACTGGAGGAGCTACATGGCTTTTCATACTGAGGGTTGTTGAGGGTATGGGTGAAGTGAGTACATTTTCTATTCAACGAACAACATTAAAATTAACGATTTCAAGTACACACACGTCCATGCACGTCCACACGCACGTACGTACGCACGCACCCATGCACGTAAGTACATATATACGCACGCTCGCACGCATACGACGTAAAGATAAACTCCAAAATCATCAAATCATACCACAAAGACAATGTCACCATTTTCTTGGATTGACGAGTTGTGAACCTGTTACATTCATACAAGATCAATAATTTATATATAATTTAATAACATTAAAATATGTAACACTGATTGGCGGAAAATATATAAATAAAGATATAACAGAACTTAAAAATTATGGATTCCGAATTCTCATTTAAAATGTTTTTTTTTGTGACTATATTTATAGCCAGGTAAATGTAATAGGTATGTACAAAAATATGACTGACAAATAATATTACTGTACAAATTAGATTCACGTTTATTAAAGATTAAATCGCCTTTGTGGTGTAACGGTACGGATGTCGCCTATTAAGACCGTTAGCCACGTAGGGTCTCGGGTTCAATTCCCAGGTCGGGCAACTTTTCTTAAATGATTTTCAGATTTTTCTGAGTAAGTGTTACATTGCCAGAAATTGGAATGTGCCCGAAGTGGCGATAGGCTTGCCATCTACAACATTATGGGCCCTAGTACCTTAGCTTATCGTGGGTGTTCTAGTAGGTATATCTACTGAACTTACGAATTATGGATATACTAGCACACCTCTGCTTACCCCTTCGGGTATAATAGGCTTGAAAGTGCCTCTAATTATAAATACTCCTTTTCAGGGTCCAACAATGCCTGGGCTTATGATAATGATGGCGAGGTGGGTGCCACCTGAAGAGAGAGCCTTTATGTCAGCCATCATTTTCGGAGGTGGACAGATGGGAAACATTTTCGGATCTTTCATTTCAGGAGCTCTATTGTCCAACGGTAGAGACTGGGCGTACGTCTTCTACTTTTTCGGAGGTCTAGGAATAACGTGGTTTATTTTATGGGTGAGATGTTTATTGTTCTTAAGGTAAGGTTCAGGTACGGAACTCTTTAGGTGGTGAATCTCTATAACCAACTGTCGAACGGACACTTCCGTACCTGAAAAATTGAATAGAAGACGAAACAGTTCAGTCGAAATATTAATTTCTTCCTCCGACATATAGGCTCAGAATGACCACAGCGCATAACAAACACAAAACCACTTGTCGCAGAAACAATTACCCATCATCGTCAACATCGGATACATGGAGTAGCTTATATGTATATTTCAGTAAGTGTAACTCAAAATTACTTGACACTGACCAGCACGACAATCCACTGTCCAAGCTGGACTCGACATGGAAAAAGCCGTCCATTAGAATTTCTTTAATTGTTCCTTGCATTATGTAGCGGAGGCGTGCATTCTGTGGAGACACATAAGCACTGTTTACACTTTGAGACAGGATGTGCTCTGATATATCTAATAAAACTCCGATTTCACTATCATGGTCACATGATCTATGAACCTACATAAAAGAGCTAAAAATCTATAAAATATTTTTTTTTGTAACCGAATACCCGCCGCCGCATAGCCAGTGTCAATCCTGTGCACGCCGCTGGGAGGTAGTTAAGAAAATCCACCATAAGAACGTGTCGTACTATCTGGCACTTATCAGGTTAGCGAAGAAGTTGACAGCGTTAAGTTAACATATAGGTATATACCTTCATGCCAATTTCCGAGATAGGCAGAGAGTATCGAGTGCCAAGACGTGTCACAGTACATACTTAGGTACTTAATACTTGAGTACCTAATTATTTTCTATTCTGTTACTACACAGTGCGTCCCACGGCTGTGCCACATGGAGGAGAAGTACCTTAAATATTGCAGACAGAACAATTTACTGAAAGAAGACGTTATTTTGTTTTAAAAACAATTTTAACTGCATTCATAGATTTTTAAATCATTACCTGGTACAACAGAGAATCGAACCCGCTACACGAGAAAAAAATTGCCCTATAACTTTATCATACTGATCGAAATACTTCATAGGGAGGATTATTTTTTCTGAATAACATAGCATCAAAAAAAGAAAGACCATGAATTTTAACGATTGATATAAAATTTTATTCAGAAAAAAATAGTTTATAAGAACCGGTATGAAAGTGTCCACGAGCTACAAACAAAACATATACGTGTACGTATTGTAAACAGTATTCACCATAACATGATCAAAAAAGCTACAGGAAGCGAATTAATAAAAATAGTGCGACTTTGTATTCAATAGAATGGGACATATTTTGAACATTAATTGTTGAATTCAATTGATAAATTTAGATTTAAAAATGTTAAAATTCATGGTCCTTCTTTTCTTTCTGACGTTATGTTAATCAGCAAAAATAATCGTCACTATCAAGCCGTTCGATCGGTATGGTAAAGTTATAGGGAATTTTTTGTCGTGTTGCGGGTTCGATTCCCGGTTGTACCTGGCAATTATTTATGGATGGCTGTATACGAGGACCTAAGTTAATAAAAAAATAGTAGCTACACATATTTTTATTTACACTTAAAAAAGTAACTACACTGTAAAATAGATATGAATGTTTATGAGTCTTGTTCCGTGAGACAGGTCTGTCTAAATACACCAAACAATTCAGCATCTTTTTAAATATCAACAAATAAACAGTTTTTAAGTTATACCGTGTCAAAAATATTTCTGACGTTAACCTATTAACTTTTTACTTTTTGCAATAGTATCTACTGGTAGTATACTGTAAATTTATATCATATATCAGGGTAACATGTGCCTACACGATTAACCGCTCATATTAAGTCCTATGTAGCAGGTGGCAAGTCCGTCGAAATACAAAATATTTCAGATAAACAAAAAAAAACGTTTAAGTTTTTTTTCAGTATTTATAGTGAAAATACATTCTTGGCACAGTAAAAGTGATTTCTTTTAGATTCATTTAAATGTGATACACATGAATTGATTGAATTATTACATTGTAGAGTATCTTCTGCTACAGCGAGCCAAATTCTCATCCGTATATATCGAAAGAGGAATTGGATCACTTGAATAAAAGTGTAACTAGATCTGAAATGAAAAAACGCAGCGATCCAGTGCCGTGGAAAGCTATCCTCCGTTCAGGACCATGTTGGGCCGTTTTGGCTGGAAATGTAAGTTTTATAAAACTTTTTTAAGCACTGCTATAATTTTTAGGCAATGAATAATATTTTAGATACTGTCATAATTTTTAAGCAATGAATAATATTTTAGGCACCGCCATCTTTTATTTATTTAACGCTTTGTTGTACATAGGTAATATTAACAACAAAACAGTACAAAAGGTGAGAAAACAAGAGATGTCTTACAGCAAACCTAGGATAAAAACACAAATAATATTAAAAGAAAAAGGTAGACTGTGTATGAAGTAAATTACTAAATTATCTGTTTTGGGTACTAAATCATTTATTAAGGATTACTATCATTTTTATTTAAAATACAAACTAACGGACGGTTTTCTGATAGTAAAAATGCACAACACTTGCATATACATGATGTATGTATTGTTTTAGATACAACAGCTATGAGTTGTTTAGGCACTACTATTTTTTTAATACAAAATAACGGATGAATTTTCCGATCGAAAATCATCTATAATACAAATGACAAATAAATAAAGATTACGTCTACTTATATTTATATCTTTATCTCTACTATTAATTCTCTTTATCTACGTTTTCATCCATGTCTATGGCTGTATTAAATCTGATAATTTTAAACGGGCAATTCTTGTTTACATATAATTTATTTATTTAAACCGGCGATTTCGGAAACGGCGCTAAGGATTTCGTTGAAATTATATAGATCTTATGTCTAAGAAAACTACAGTTAAAAAATGATCTAAGCTATCTGTCACGAGAAGGTATAAATTATGTAAACACACGTTCAGAAGTTCCCAACATTTGGGTCAAAGGAAAAAGTACTTATTTTTTTAAATATTTAATAAATTATTAATTAAGGTTGCAAGCATCCGTAGAAAAATATTTGATAAATTATTAGTAAAGGCTGCAAGTATCCGTAGAAAAATACGAATAGAAATAGAAATAATAATGATATTATTATTATTCATTCATTCCATTATACACAAATACACAATAACAAATACAATAAAATTAAGGCAATAATTAACAAAACTAACAACAGTAACAAAATTAATAATAACAACAAAATCCGCAACTTTAATGAAGCAATGAAATATATTCGTGCGTATACAAAACTCGAATGACGTTTATTTCAAAATAGCGAACCGAAATTTTGTATTCAAGCATGGTAACCATGGGACCACCTGTGAAGTGAGGGAGGGAGGGACCATCCTTTCAAACAAAAAAAAGAATTATCCAAATCGATTCATTCGAAGACGAATAATCGGTGAACCTACATAAAAAAAAGATAAGCCGTACCGTTACACCACAGAGGCGATTCTTTTTTATTTTAATGGTGAACATTTTGAGGGTAGTCGGTAAAATTACGATAATTAGGACAATAAGTTCATATCAACAAGGCAGTTTTGGTATCTTAAATATCTGATACTATTGGTTCATAGGCGTATAGGCGTCGAATATTTCTTCCCATTATAAGAGGCGTCAGCTTATTCTCTTAAGCTGGGAAAGTAGAACACAAACAAAGCCTTTATTCTAAACGCTAAAACACAAGTTATTATCTTCGGATCGATTTATGTAATTTGAAAGTATTACATTTCACTTCGTGAGTTTACACTGGTCACGTTTTAAAGACTACCAGCTGTATTCTAATTAGAACAATTGCACATAGATTATCTTGTTATCTGTGGCTTGGTTTCTTTACGAAGTGGCCATTAAATGGTTTTTAACCAGTATCTGCGCATGCGCAAATCGATCACGACTTCGTTAAGTAATTGTTTGTATTCGGTATTTACCGTGATAAATGTTTTTATTTGGGTTTAAATAGCATTTAAATGTCAAATGTACTAAAATGTAGCTTTGCTCAATACTAGGCGACTCAGCTTTGCCCGGGTAATTGTAAAAACAGTGGCATTGTCTTTAACTAGCTTCAGATTTTATTATTTTTTTCGCGAGAAACAGACTATCTCGGGAATTATGTTTGTCTATATAATTTGAATCTAAATACAATGGTATTTATTATAATAAATCGTTAGAGCTGTTTCAGGAAAAAAAATATATGTAAAAAGTTACAGTATTTATAACTCGGAAACGGCTAAACAGATTTGAGTAAAATTGATGGGGAATTAAATAAAAAACTAGTAAAATCTCTAATACTTTTAAACGAGCAATTCTTATTTAAATATTTATTTATACCAGCGATTTCGGAAATGACTCTAACTATTTCGCTGAAATTTGGTACCTAGGGAATTTAGGAGGTAAAAATTTATCTAGATAGGTCTAGGTCTCATGAAATTGCTAATCACGATATCTATACAACTCTTTCGGTATCACTTGGTATATCAGTTGGGAATTTTGGCAAAAAAATAACTACCGAGTGAAGCTTGGTCCCCCAGGTACTGAAATATATATATATATAAATATATTAATTCATAAAATCATTGATATATCAATGATTTTATAAATTAATATTTTTTGCACTTTGGGCGGCTTAAAACAATTCCTTTTTACAATGGATTACAAAGATACAGATAACAAATGATAAAAAGAAAAAAATATATACTAAGTAATAATGGATAAAGTATTCAAATTGATCTAATCTCGAAGTAAGCAAATTATATGCTTCTGTTTTGACGTTAACTAAACAGTAGTAAAACATAGAAATAATCAAGTAGATACCTGGAAATACAGACATTTTTTTTTATCACACAAATACACTAACCATTTATAATATTAGTTCGTATGAACAAAATAATTAATATGGAGGAGGCTAGACAAGTATGTAGGTCTCGAACTCTTTGAAACCGAAGTATTTGTATGAAGAGATTAAAGAATGCGTAAGAAACTGGGTAAGTTGGATTGTTAATTTACACACGTAAATATAAAGTCATAACTTCGCCCTAAAATGTTAATTTATTTGACATTAAGTATAAGTCGCCATTGTTAAAATGTTGCAAGCTGCGGTCACGAGTTGTGTCGCCGGCGCGCCATTGCCGGGAACGCAACCCAGAACAGGTCGTTAGTCCACTGCGCCCACTTGTCACAGCAATGTCGCAACACCAAATAAGTGGCCCTGTTTCTAGTATCAAGAGGAATGTTGAAATACCTAAGATATAAAGGAAATCGTATGTACCTATTGATTTTCGAAAGCTGCATTCGCTTTATAGGGCAGTAATTTGTATCTGTGCGTTTCAAAATCATTGTCCATTCTGTTATTTTAAGTATTAATAATTGACAATTCTACTAATATTATAAAGGCGAAAGTTTGTCTGTTTGTTACTCCACGAAAAATCTATTTGACGGATTTGGATGAAACTTTACAGTAAGTTAGCTTATACATGAAAATAGCACATAGGCTATTTTTTAACCGACTACATTAAAAAGAGGTTAAGTTTTTACGCAATAATAATAAATAAATAATTCGTATCGAGTGTCAGTGAGATTAAGAATCCCTACAAACTTGTTCCTTCGACAGTCATAACTCTCTTTTTACAAACACTTCAGTTTCGGAAATTCTTGATACCACCCTCAAATCGGGCTACATGGTCAAGAAAGGTCAACCTAGGTCTCCCCGGTCACCTACAGCAGCAGTATATATATAATAACAGCAGATGCATAATAAAGAAATATACCAAATAAAAAATACTATTTTTTTTTAAATACCATAAATATATTTAATTAAATCTTTACAAAAATGAGTTTGCAAAGTTAACCCCGTAAGAAATAGTTTAGATCTTTTAAAAGAGAATTTTGAATATTGCTTAAAGTAAGGAGGAAGGTTTGAGGTGTAGTCGGTATTTCGTATTTTATTACTTTACATTATTAATTATTTTATTACCTAGTGTAAAAATAAAATTTCATGGTGGATTACCAGGTAATAATTATTTCTTACTCAGTGGTATTTAAAACATAAAATGTATATTAGTAGTTTTTTCTAATACCAGACTTGAATCATCTTCGCTGATGTCACCACGTCAAGATTAAAACGCATAAACACGGTACAATGTTTAGAAATACGAAAAATCCATTGAATCTTAGCGTTAAATCCGGTTGTAACAAAAAGGTAAAGCAAAAAAAACAGCCAAGTGCGAGTCGAATTCGCTTGAGAATGGTCCCGTACCGTTATATGTAAAAATAGGAAAAAAATGACGTTTTTTGTGTATACAAAGAAAAAAAAACAATATATAAAGGGTATCCTTTATATATTGTTTTTTTCTCTTTTTAGTATTCTTTGTAATAGCAGCAACAAAAATACATCACCTGTGAAAATTTGAACTGTCTAGCTATAACAATTTTCGAGATACATCCTGATGACAGACAGACAGACGGACGGACAGTGAAGTCTTAGTAAATATTCTTTCGATTTTACCCTGGATTACGGAACCCTAAAAGATTCGGTAGGAGTATGATTGGTTGCGTTTAAAACTTAAATGTAAACTTTAAACATTTTGAACTGCACAAGAGAGTTAGAGCGTCGATAACCTCTGAAACGGCTGGACTGATTTTAATGGGACTTCTGGTGTAATAAGGAGTAGCTCAGGCTGCATTTATTTACTTAAATTCAAACGCGGACAAAGTCGCGGGCACAGCTAGTCGCAAATAAAGTTCAAGAAAAAGGCGGCAACAGAAACCTTTCCCTTTAATACATTGAAAGACATAGAATTGTAACTGAACATAAATTTTATTTTGATTGGCTGAACTCGAGTACAGACTGATTAATGTTGCCAGTTTTCAAGGAAATGTTAGGGTTTAGCTAACAAATTACGATACAGACACTTTCATTATGTTATACAATAGCCGCATAACCTGCTGCAATGTCTTAGCCAAGCGAAGCAAATCAATTGTAAACCAGTTCATTTTTTTTATTATCCACAAAGATTAAAACATAAAGCTTTACACTCTTAGATCACAGAGATCTTTATAAGGTATTTTTTTAAACAATTCAGCGACACAAAACAAAAGAATAAAAGAAATATGCGTATGTATATACACACCCAGACTCACATATAAATAAATAAACAATGAAATATAACTCCAAAGTAAGCAAATTACATGCTTGTGTAATGGGTGTTAGACATTAATTCATGATAAATACGAGAATAAATTTAATAAAACATCCAGGCCTGGAAATACAAACATCTATGTTCTTCACACAAATGCCTGTCCCCGTCGGGAATCGAACCCGAGCCTCGTGGTTAGTCGATGCAGTTAGACCAATAAATC
>DVZL01007221.1:0-10869 GCA_018236625.1 Lasaia peninsularis | reverse complement strand
GATCGACTTTGACGGGACTTTCACTGGCAGACAGTAGATGTGTTAAGGAAAGGCCAAAGCTAAATTTATTTAAGAATTTTATTTTAGAAATATATAAAAAAGTGGACGAAGTCTTGGCATTCATATAATTATATAATTTGTTTACGTTTTTTATCTTTTGTTGTAGATAAGCTCGCACTTTGTACTGTAATATGTTTAAGTGATTGTTTTTGTTATGTACAGTAAAGAATTAAAAAAATATCATTATCATTCAACTATAATAAAAAAATATAGGTAATAGGTCCCATTTACATATTTTCGTGTCTGAGATTCGATTTTCCAATAAATATTATACGATTCAGGAGCATTCGGATAGTTTTAATGAAACATTCATGGAGTCGTTGAAATCGCTGAATTTAGAAATTGAAAATCGCGTTCAATCCTAGCGCCAAAACCTCAGTTTTGTATATTCCGTTGTTGTGGGTTCCAAAATATTGAGTTATTGAGTCTAGTTCAATTTTCAGCGTCGGTCTGAATATTCAATTTTAAATCTTGCCTTAATACGATTTTTATTTCACTGGTTTATGCCATTAACAATCTATCTGTTTGCAAATATTACAATTTTTAAGAGAACCAATAAGTCCTACTTTTAAAGAAAAACCGCAGAGCGTAAGTCGGACTCACGCACGAAGGACTCCATACAATCTATACAAATAAATAAAATTGTAGTGTCTATATGTAATATTAAAATAATCACTTTTTACTAATATATTCATATGTATGTTTATAAGCTACATATACCGAAACAGTATTTTTTAGAATTGTTGTGTGTCTGTCTGTCTTTTTGTACCCACTAATCTCTGAAACAGTTGGACCAATTTTGACAGGACTTTCACTGGCAGACGGCTATTCAATAATGAACAGCTTAGGTTACTTTTGTTTTAGAAATGTTTATAATAAAATTAAATAAAAACGCAGAAGTCGCGGGCACAGCTAGTGCAAAATTAAAGTAATGAAATAAATATAGTCATGTCCAGTTTCCCGGAAAGGGTCTACTCTACGTATGCACCCTCGATTAGCCGACGATATTAGGTCCCATTATTCGATATGTGCATGTTCATCGCCATATTGGACACAAACTTCCTCACAATGTTTTCCTTCGCCGTAAGAATACTCGGAAAATGTAAGTTAGAAAAATATAATTTGTACATGATGGGGTTCGAACCTGAAATAACGTAATGGAAGTCCGTAACAGTAGGCCATTAAGGCTGCTACTAAATACGAATATAATATTTCTGGCAACAAACAACAATAAATCACTGATTTAGTCAAACAAAAATCATAATTAAGCTTCCGAAACGCCAAATACAAAACAGCACACTTGCAATATTTTTCATAAAGAAAAACGTGATGTGAATAGTCGATGCTAGGAAAAATCTATTTTCCCACCTAATTGCTTTTGCGCTGACTAGGATTACGGGGCCGCGGTAGGAATATTAAACTTGGGATGACTGAATCGATTTGTAGTCAATGAACCTACGCCTCGAGCTACAGAACACTGATGTTGCAGTTAATATGATAAACGGGACAGTTAAAAAAAAATATTTTTTTAAGTTTTTTAAACAAACATAAAGTTTCTTATTGATGTGCAAAAAGAGGGGTTAAGAATGTGTTGACAATATGGAACTAAGATAGCTTTCTTGTTAATGTATATTCTGGATCAGTTGTAATAAATCTTGTAAGTTGTTTTCACATTACCATCATATAAAAATAATGTCTAATGAAAGTATTGTCTGTTAGTTTTCATCGTATTATTAAAAAAAGCTTAAAAGTATAAGTTTTAAATGACTAGTTGAGAAAATAATTTATTTAAGGGTTAAAAGATAGTACATTGATTAACTGTTGGGAACTTCGTAAAAACATTTTCACACACTATATATAATATGACTATATTTTTGTAGTTTTTCAAAAAAAATTAAAAAAATGTAAAGATTATATGGAGAAAAATACACCAAAGTACTGTTTTGTATTTCATCATTTTGAATAAAAATGTAAATAATTATTTCTTTTGTGCGTCACTCAACTAAAATTTAATGAAGTTTCAACTCGGCACAATAAGCATAAGTAAATGAAAAGGCTGTCTTTTCATTTTGAAATGATAATCGTATTTCCTTTGTTCTAGACAATTCTTTGATGACATATTTTATTTTAAGTAAAATTAAACGTTTTTGATAAAGTAACCGTAACATTCTATTTTTGTGTAATGGCTGAAAAAATATTGTCTTACGCGTTTCTTAAAAGAAATTTAAATTTTGTGACAATATAAAAAATGTAAACTGAAAATTTTATGGTATTTCTAAAAATATAAGGGGATGTATATCTAAGGGACTTGAATGTACTTAATAACTAAAGGAAGAAACATAATAAATATGGTATTTTGACATTTACGTATAAATAAATATAAAATCGTGTAGTTCTTATAATATAATAAGTTAATATTAAATTACTAAATCTTTATCAGATACAACCAACTTTTTCAATAGAAGAATCTATCAAATAACACATTTTATATCACAATATTTTTACCAAAAAGATCGTAACAGTTAGTAATAGCATTTCTTCTAATAGCGAAGATTAATGAAGAAAATTATCGATCACCACTTCCAGAATCACTGTCACCTGTGTTTGGTAAAAAGAATACCAACCCAGCTATACCTGCAAATAATAAATTTAATGTGGTATAACATAAAGCATATAATTATGATGGTAAATCATGAATTATATTTGATTGTGCGTATTGAACTGTGTGGAAAATTAAATTTAAATCAAATAATGAAAATAAAATTAAAAGTATAATTTATGAATCGTCTTGAAAATAAAGCTATCAAGTAATGAAAAGTATCAAACATGCTTTGTAGAAATTTAATATTGAAATATAAATATTTGTTGACACTTGCATTGTTAAATATAATTTTACAATTCAAATATAGGGTAACATAGTTGAAATTTATTGTTTTATGCCATATGACGAAGGGTAATACAGGATTATTAAACAATATATTATTGACAAGTTGTGCCCGCAATTTGGTCCACATTTAAATTTATCTACATTAAAGTAGCTTAAGCGATTACATCAACTTTTTGCCAGTAAAAAAATCAGTCAAAATTGGTCCAACCGTTTCAGAGATTAGCGGGAACAAACAGACAGACAGACAAATATTCTATAAAATATTATTTTGGTACATGTGCCATGTAAACATACATATTATGCATTTAGTAAAAAGTGATAATTTTAATATTAAATACAGACGTTCCAACTTTATTTATTTGTATCGATGACTTACAGTAAATAAAAATTGAAAACATGATGACACAACAATATGATATAAATTTTATGGATAAACTTTTCTTTGATCGTGGAGGTTAATAGAAAAAATAAAATAACTTACAAAGTGTAGCAACTGATAGCGATAAAAACGGAGCCATGCAACCCATTTCCATTAAAATTGGAAACAAAATATTTCCTAACAATGAACCAACACGTCCCATCATTATTATAACTGATATTGTTAAGGCTCTGAAACATAAATAAATTATAATTTAAAAGTAGCGAAAAAGAGCAACTAATATAAGGATACAATATGATAAAAAATAAACTCACCTTACAGTAGTAGGAAAAACACGAACTAAAAGATTTTGTTGAAGACTAAAAAATGTTTGCATCAAAGCACATGTTGTTGATATTAAAAATGCTATTTGAATTGAAGAATTAGTCCAATACAATGCCCCAGAGCAAGCGGTACACGTGAGTAGAGAGACAAACATTAATATTTTCTGTCCTAGATGATTCACAAGTAATCCACTTATGAGCACTAGAGTTAAGAAGAGAAATCCCATTAAAATGCCATTTGTATATGTTTCTGATCCACCAATTTGCTAAAAGTAAAAATAAATAATTATAATCATACACATCTGAAAATATTATTCAAAATAAAAATATCAAGATAATTTTAGGTAAATCATTATGGGTAATTCGGTTTAAAATTAGTTTGGAGAAACCTCAAAAGCCAAATAATTCATAAATGGTAGATATTTTTTTTAAGTAAATAAAGCAACATAAGAAAATAATCCCATCTGTCTTGCATTGTCGCTAGACGTAACGAGGCAAGAAATTGTATTGTGTTTTTGTATAAACTTATCATTTACTGATATAAAAATACGTAAACAATAGCAGTTATTGTAATTGAAATTTTAAATAAATTTATATTACCGAAAAATACGGATCTAATTTTGTTACAACTAATTCCATTACTCATAATATATTCGACCGAGTTCACGTTCGTCGAATTATTGGCGTCTACAATTCTCAATTCATTTTTCTACATAAAATGTTAGAAGTTGTTTTATTTACGTTTCACAGGCTTTTACTGTAAGGAGTTTTTTTTTATCCAATGCCTACGATATCTTAAGCATCACTATACTATTTACTGTATTCAAAGTTTTCATTATCACCACCTTTATACATTATGTTCAATTTTGGTTTGGTTTTAGTGACTTTTTAATCGTACTACTAAACTATACAACTGCACTTCTTAACTCAATTTTCCTTATATTTTTAACGTTGGATAATGTATGTATTACCATATTTTAAGAGTTGTAAACGCACTTGTATCTTGTTTTTATTTGTCTTCTAGTCTTATCTCGTTTCTATATCAGATGTTGGGGTCCGCTACCTAATCTAATAGATTTTGCTAGGGTATTAGTTTTCACACAGAGCTAATGTGAGTTCTGCAACCCAAAAGGGAAACCAGACCTAATCCAAGACTGAGTCGAATTCAAATACACTAATCTGAGTTTCCTCACTATGTTTTACTTCACAGTAATAGTAGTTAGAAAATATACTTAATTTAGAAAAACTCATTGGTACATATTGGAGTTTCAACCTGGATACTGGAAGAGCTTTGTCAGAGTTGACAGCAAGCTTGGTTTCGCACTCGCTTGATTTCCTTGGCTCAGTCCAAAGCTCTGGCCCTTAGACTACCAAGTTACATAAATCTAAGAACAGCGGCGTCCATTTATCATTAAATACCTTGGTTGTTTCGATGCTTCTCAATTCATCTTACACAAAAAAAAAATTCAAGAAATTTACTTTTTATCTTTACTCTATTTTGTTTTAGAAGTTATAATTTTAAATATCTATTACAAGTTTTAGATGGTTGTAAAGCTTCCAATCTAACAATATACTTTGCTTTATTTTCGCTTTTAAGTATCCTAATTTTAATGGCTTAAAATTATCTCTAAAACTTACTTTATGTTTTACTATTATTTCTATTACAACATGAAATTGACTATTTCATTTACTTGTTTCATTCATAGTCTTAAAAACGAAAGTACCTAATGTTGTGATTTTAAATATATTGCTGGACTGGAAACTTTTGTCAGATTTTAAGCATCTGTAAATATTTGAAGCAAGAGTAATATTTTTTTAGTGTAGGGTGTTTCAATTTTATACCTCTGCTTATAAAATTGGTGTTTATGTTTAGAAATTAAATTTCTTAGAATCCCTTATTCCAGGGGTGGCCAACTTGTTTAGACCCAAGATCGAATTTTTACTGACGACACCGAGTGTGATCTACCAATTACTTACTTCTGTACCAATACATACAATATACATGTCACTTACATGATCTACGTATTTATATTTTTTGCTTTGCCGCGATCGAATGGACTAGAACTAGCGATCGACTGGTCGATCGCGATCGACCGGTTGGCCACACCTGCCTTATACCATCATCATTTGGTTGCTTGTGCTTCGTAACTATTATTTTATTTTGAATTTGACCTATCTGCTCAAAAAAAAATGTCCCGCTAATTATGTTTTCATCTCTTCTTCATTTAATTAGCAATATCTCAGTCTTAGATAAAGGCATTACTGCCGTTTTTAATACCTAAATTATTATGCCTCACGTTGCATTAGGAAACCCGTATTTTTCTAGACCTATGAACGAGAAGGCTTATTGACAGGTATCTGCGAATATTACCGCCTGCTTGCCAGCCTTCAGATTTTATATTTTTTTACTTACTGGAATACATAACTCGGATGCTGTTGCATTATTTATTATTGCTATTTTATATGGGTCCTTCTTGTAACTGTTTATCATGTCACAGAACCTGGCTGGATCCTTATGGACAACCTGGTAATTCTCTATAATCGTTGACACTTGAGGATACCATAACCGTAATGGTGTGTATCTGGGAAAGAAAAAAAAATTGACATTTAGAATAAACAGTCTACAGATTTATTATCCGCAAGCCTGAGACAATGAAGATGAAATTTTATTAAGTTATATTATAGGTTGGCATATGCACAATGGTGTATAAAACCTCTTTAAATAATACCTAGATTAAAAAATATATATTATAAAGAATTAGGAAGAGGTAAAACCTCTTAAAATAACTATTAATCTAATACTTTTAAGCGAGCGATTCTCGTATTTATATATTTATACCAGCGATCTCGAAAACAGGTCAAACGAATATGCTGAAATTTGGTATCTAGGGATTTTGGGGGGTTCTAAGTCACATTAAATTGCGATAATCACAACATCTAGACTAATCTGTCAAGTAGCACTTAGTGCAAAATGGTACTGACTCTGCTTTCATAGACTTACCGTTAAATGACAACTTTTTTAATTAGGTGAAAGCTTAATGCAATGACAAAAAAGAACTACCGAGCCAAGCTTTGTCGCCCAGGTACTAAGCATCAGTAAAATTAATTTACAGTTACATTAATTTATGAGCGCAATAAGAGCGTTTGCTTTATAAATACGATACGAGTATCAACGCGCATTTATATCGATACAAGCTTAAATAAAACGCGCTATAAACGCGCATTTATATCGATACAAGCTTAAATGAAAAGCGCTATGAACGCGCATTTATATCGATACAAGCTTAAATGAAATGCGCTATAAACGCACATTTATACAAGCTTAAATGAAACGCGCTATAAACGCGCATTTATATCGATACAAGCTTAAACGGAACGTGCTATAACCGCGCTCGTAAAACGCATTTACTTAATGTACTATTGTTGTATTTCTTATATGTGATATTTTGCTGCGAAACCTATTATCTGTTACCTGTCAGCTTTTGAACTATAATACAGATATGTCTACTGTTGTCTACGACTTCATCTGTTAATAAAATAAATATCATCACGCTGTATTCTCCAAAGAGTAGGCAGAAGTACACATGTACCCTCGATGAGCTGACAATATTAGGTCCCATGATATGACAGGTGACAAGACCGTCGCCATATCGTGAACAAATCACAGTTATCCTCGCGATGTTTTTTTTCATCGTTAGAGCACTTAGAAAATCTGCTTAAGTATGATAAAATAATAGGCACATGGCGGGGTACGACCCTGGACTGCTAAGATGAAGGTCCGAAGCAAGTACCACTAGGTCACGGAGGCCTATGATATAGTTCATACATCATTTATTAGGTTATGCTTATATATACATTTTCAAACATTAGTCTAAATAGAAAATCATAGTGATGACTTCGAAATTGATGGATTTTTGAACACCGAAATGGTAACAAAAAAGGTTTACAATTAATCGCTTTGTTAAATATTTATTGAACGTGTCTACAAACTGTATCCACTCATTAAAAGTTTCATTAAAGTTATATACTTTAAATTATTATGAATGAAAAAGCTCTAAAAGTCTCGAGCCCCGTATTGGTCCGGGTCCTCTTTGTAGAATAGCCCAACTGCCTTCCTACCAGGCAGCTCGTAAGAGGCCAGCATAGTTTAACAGGGTTATAGCAGTCTTTTGGAGATTGAAAATGTACCTCACTTACTTTACACCTTCAAATACTTTATTTTGGCTACACTTACATCACTAGACTTGGACATGTCCAAAGATCCTACCAATAAGATGCCTCAGTAAAATTTTTGATTTTCTTTTCATGTTATAAGGAAGCAAACAAGCACACAGCTCTCCTGATGGTAAGATACGTGGCTTAAAGACACCATAGTTGTTGTAGGTGCGTCGCTGTCGTGTGGCCGGGGTGTTAGGCCTGGTGTGCAAGTTTACCGGCTACCTTATTCTCCGGACCGGAACACGACATTTTCATAATGGTAATAATAGGTAAGGCGGTGGATCCCTAAGTTGCTGCACATCACTCTACCACCAGTGGTCATGTTGGAAGAGACCCAGTTAACTTAAGCTCGCCCCTTACGAGGTGCCTGGTAGAGAGGTAGATGGTCTATTCTACACTAGTAAAGAGGCAGATGGTCTATTCAACGCGGGGAAAATACTTATATTTAAAGTATACTTACGTCATTAAGCAAATAAAAGTAATAAATGTGAAAAGTATCAGTCTATACGATAAAGGTTTCCGGAATAGCATCTTAACTTCAATCATAGCACTCGTCAATTGCTGTTTCAAGCTACACTTGACAGGATTACTTAAAGATTCTTTTGAGCTCAGTGATAAAATCTGAAAATAGTACAAAAATATTTAATACTTTATTGTAAACAAACATATATCAGAAAATAATCTGTCAAGTGCGAGTCAGACTACAAAATACCAAAAAGTTGTAGATATCACCTTTTATATATTTATTTTATTGTTTTTATATTTGTCGTTATTGCGGCAACAGAAATACAAAATTTGTGAAAATTGCAACTGTGTATAGAACCCTTTAAATATTATTAGCAATAACACATATTTTATTATCTTCTAATGAGATTTGTTATAGCTAACCCAGTAACAAATAATACCGAATCTGAATATAAATATACAACACATAAACTAAATACTACAATCTGAACTACATAATATATTAATAATAATATTTAAAAAGTTTTAAGTCGTGTTTGATCAAGTCGCAAAACACTACTGTGTTTTTGGCGGTATTTTGCAAAATAACAATTATAGTTTTTTAAAAATTGTAATTCCGCAATGAAACGCCTGATTCTATTAATATTCATTAATTCGAAAGTACAATGGCCAAACTTGAGAATTTCGCGTGTTTAGCCCTAAGACGAACACACAATGCTGGCTAGCTATCCCATTAGCTGTTCAAACCAGCCAGCCATCAATTTTCTCGGACTCAAATCCGAACATGAATGTTTTTATATCTGGGTAGGTTCTGTTAGCAGCTTGTCGATTTTGACTCTAATCAGCGCATCGAATACTCAACTCATCAATAATATACTCTCGTAGTAGGTAATTATATCCATACAAATAACTAAATGGGAGTGTCTGTATGTAATATTAAAATAACCGTTTTTCACTATGTGCATAAGTACAATGTACATATTATAGCCAAACAATTTTTTTTTAATGATTGTCAATCTCTAAAACGGCTAGACCGATTTTAATGGGACTTTCACTGGCAGACAGTTAATTTAATAAGGAATGGCTCAGGTTACTTTTATTTTTTTTGACCGCCTCGTTGGCCGAGTGGCTAGCGTACACGCCTAACCGCATCGACTAACCGCGAGGCTCGGGTTCGATTTCCCGATTAATTTGTGTAATTTGTCCTGTAATATTTATTTATTTATAGCTAACTCCAAATAATCCATTATTTATAAAAAAGGAGTGATTGCCAAACAATGGTAACAGTATATCTTACCATTGACAGCTTGTTGTAATTGATCGTTATAGGTTTTAAAAACTAAAGACACCATTCAAATTTTATTTCCAGTAATTATAGTTGCCACAATAAAAATAAATTATCAGCCATATTTGTTGTCATTTATGTTCCATTGAATCCAATTTATCAACTAATTTAATATTTAGCCCTTATCTGGTATACAATGTAACGCGTCTGTTGCGAGGAAATCGACGGTTGTTATCATGTAAACAAATACGAGTGTTAAATTGAAATGTTTTTTTATATCCGTTGCTAGACACATCTGTTGTGAACTTTATTATAAATCAAACATTAAGTTTAATGAATTATGGATGTTATTACCATTTAGATAAAATTTGAAACGGCATAACCAAATCAGTTGTGTGTTGCTAAGGCAAATGAGTCATTCAAGTGCAATTAGTTGTCGTCACTTTGATAATTGTAAATGCAAGGTTTAATTTCACAAATTAACACATAATTGAGATTAATTTAGAAAATCGGAACACAAAAATAAAATGGATACACTTAACATGACGTGTTATTGTATTTTAAAAGTTGTTATTTCGCAAAGATTGTGTATAAGTTTATCGCAAATATTTTACAAGTAAATAGATTTAACTTTGTACTTTTGCTCTGTGGGTTTTAAATTTTAATATGCTCCATTATTGAATCAGGCATTTGTGGAAATCCATATTCAAATCAAAATATATTATTTATTTTGCCAAATCCCGTCAAAAACCGAACCGTTTCGCTTCACAACCGAAACATCTTCAGGAGAACTAGACTGCACTCCACGAATGTAGAGCTAGTTTAGATTCAGTAGTAATACAGAATTTAAATTGTGTGTCGTGTTTGATCAAGTCGCGCAATACTACTGTTTTATTGTCGGGATTTGGCGAAATAACCGTTATATTTTTAATTTAATATGCTGATTAACTTGGAAATTGCATTTTGAAATTTTAGAGATTTTCAGACGGTTGGCACAGTACCTACGTACGTGATATTCTACAATTTCTTTTCTTGAATGTTTCTTGCCTAATTAGTAAGTTGAATAACAAGAATTCTTTGAGTTTTGCAATGGATTCATTTGTAAAATATTACAAAGTTAGGATTTTTAACATTGACATAAATAGTGTTTGACAATAATTTTTTTAATGATATTAGAAGGCAAACAAGCAGACGGATTTCCTGATGGTAAGAAATAGACGTCGCCTATAGACACCAAAGGTGGAAATGGTGC
>DVZL01007220.1:0-10869 GCA_018236625.1 Lasaia peninsularis | reverse complement strand
TGATAAACTCTTGGAATTTTTGGAGCTTTTCTCACAAAAAGTTTCTTCTTTTTGTGAGAAAAGCTCCAAAAATTCCAAAAAAACCTAATATACTAACAAAACACCGAGTACAGCTCGGTCATCCAGGTACTTTATTTTATATACTCAACGTAAAAATTATATAACTTAAAGATTACTCACCTGCCTGAGCGAAAAATACGTAATTATATGTTTCTTTAATATTATTCATTGTTTCTAGGTCTGTGGCCTTTAGCGGTATGAACATTGATTAAACCACCAAATTTTAAGATTTAAAAATTGGTGTTAGGTATACATGGTGATCTTAATTTACTTTGCAATTAAATTTATTTTACCAGCCTCAGGTTGGCAACGCACTATTTCCACCTTTAGTTTATATAACGTGTATTTCTTACCATCACAAAATTCGTCTGCTTGCTTGCCTTCCAATATCATAAAAAAATATAATAGAACAATTAGAGCCTGGAGGAAAAACATAAGTGTTTTACATATTATATGTTTGACAGCCTCGTTGGTTCGTCGACGGGTACACGCCTAACGCCATCAAGCAATCGTAAGGCTCAGGTTCAATTTCCAGGCATTTGAATGATGAACATAGAGATTACCTATTTAAGTATTTCTATGTAAGTATGTACTTGTATCATTGCCTATCACCCACAACAAAAGTATATAATTTGCTTCCTTGGGTTTAGATTAATTTGATTGATTATTTGGAACTAGTTTTTCCAAGACTTGTTCCATCATAGTAAAGTATTACTTAGTGCCCGTGTTCCGATCCTGTGGTACATATTAGAATTATACTGATACATTACGAGTATATAGAGTGAAATGAAACAGTTTTTAACCCTTAACTACTCGCACGAATAAAATCACTTAACTGCTCGCATGGGGTCCGTGGTGACCCCAATTTGTATGGATGAAATTTGATGATTCCTTTTTTTAATGAAACAAGCGAATAGTAATTATGAAAGTACTTTATTTAATCTATAAGACATAAAAAGCCACAACTTAAAATAAAATCTTCTAAGGCATAAAAATAACTAAAATATAAACTTGTACAATAAGGCACATTTTTGACACAACATGAGATCATCATTAAAATTTCATGAATATTTAGGAACTATGGCAATCATTGTTATTGCAGTTTTGGCAGTAAACAATGAAGTGCTCATTACACAAAAACTTTTTGCATTTACTGCATTTTGTGGATACTTTTCGGTCCTCTTTCTCGGGCAATCATAGCACCGCCCACGTTTAGTGGTAGGTGGAGCAGGTGGGGTTTAAAAACTAACTCATTAACTGTGTCGTGTTCACTATGAAGGACTTCCTCTGCTTCCGACTCTGAATCCGAATCCACAACATCCTGTTCTTCATCAGGTACACCCAGTAGCCAATGTGCAATACGTTCGTCTCTTGCAGCCATGTTTGATAACTGAGGATTAAAAAAAGATCTATGTAAATAGCATATTTGTACGAAAAATACAAAAAAAATAATTCTGAACCAATAAAAGGAAAGAAATTATCATTCACTATAATATTTCATTCAAAGTTATATCGATATCTATATAAAAACAATAGAATATAGTTTACCTTTTTCAAAAAAGTTACCTAAGTACTCGCACGGGGTCACGGCTCAAGAGAGCAGCGGCGTGGTCTTCACCTGCAGCGGCCTAAAGGGTACTAAAGTATGTTCTTTAGCACATATTAAAGAGGTTAGCGGGCGCGCTGGGAGGTTCCAACCGTTGCAAGTGCATTTTTTCGATACGCGAAATTGCGTTAACCCCATGCGAGCAGTTAAGGGTTAAGCAAATCGTCTTGATTCTTTATGTAATGAATATTAAAGTTATTGTAGAGTTTAATATTAGAAATAAAAAGGAATATTTTATTAGAACGTTTTGAGAACAAAGGAACGATGATACGAAATACGCGACAGAATTTTGTTGAAAGGTTTCTGTCAGCAGAGTAGTTTCATACCAAGAATATATGTTAGGAAACCCAACTAAATAAACTAAACTAAATTAAATGTAATTTTTGTATATTTTTTTTTATATTTGAAATCAATCTACGCCAACAAATAAAACGTGATTTTTTTTAATTTGAAATGTTTTGTTAAATTTTGATGTTTTGGTTAATTGCAATAAATATTTTTATTTCTATTATACACTGGATACTTATTAGTTAACCTGGTTAATAGATAAATCTCTATAGTTATAAACCACACTTTGTTTAGTATTTTAAGGCAACAATTCAAATTTAGCATTGACATAATACTTCCAGTTCAGGATGTAGCCCTTCTTTGCAAGTAGGTACTTAGTAGTTTACGTGGTAGCAGTTAAGCCTTACTGATTTTTTACTACTCACTTTCATTGAGCACATATTCGAAAATAATATCAGTCGTCATCATCTTCTTAGCTTTTTTCCTTAATTATACTAATTTTACTAGAACTGAAACTTTTACTGTGTTTAATAGGAATTCTTATAATTATTTAGTTAGATATATGAATCTGGTAAAAATACATCAAATTAATATTGATATAATTTAACTTTGATTAAAGAATTCGTGGTTGCCGGGGAGTTTGTTCCGCTTTTTCTTCTCCTGATAAATTATGTATTAAAATATTTGCACAGCACATTGTGGTAGAATATGTTAGTATAATTAAAAACTTTAGCTTTGTAACAACATATACATACACATATTTGGCAAATAAATTATTTTAATTTTTCAATTCATTTCATTTTTATTTCATTTCAAAGTTAAGTAACACCTAATGCATGTCTTGGGTCCGATTTCCAGGAGCAGGCATTTCTGTGACGAGCATAGAAGTGTCTATTTCCGGATCTGGGTGCCTAAAAATTATTCTGGCATGTTCTGGAAACTATAAATATTTCTATGTATTGGTATCATTGACCCACCATTAACCCAAGAATTTAATTTGCTCACTTTGGGGTTAGATCAATTTGTGTAAATTATCCAAAAGTATTATTTATTTATAAAATTATTTTATTTTTGTCAACAAATAGATTTAACGCATCAGCTTGTATTTTACTTTAAATGTTTCAGTAAGACTAGTTTCGTATAGTTTTTATACTTATAAAGGTTGTTTTATTTAACCTTGATTGTTGGATAATGTACTTTGGTACTTACTGCCAGACACCTAATTGAGATGCAAAAACTCTCAAACGTGTAATTGTTTTAAAAACGTACAAAGCGTTGCTTGCAATATTATCAGTTTTCCTCCTCGTAAAAATTCTCAATGTGAATTATTGAAAAATAAATAACCAAAAACGTCGTACGACCCCAGGGCAAATTGGGTCCAATTTTTTGCGGAAAATCCGATGCAGGTTTTAAAAAATCTTTGTGGTGTTTGTTTTGATAAACAAAAAAGTAAAACAATAAGTAGGTAGTCTGAGTATTGCTTGTAAAACATTGTACATACATATATATGTGAGGTAAACGATTCTCTCTATCTTATTATTTCGTTGACTTTGTTCCACACCATAAGGTTGTCTAGAAGAGATCGCTGCGGCGGATGGCGGCAAGAATAGGTAAGGCGGCGGATCCCTACTTGGCCTAGTTGATACACAGCACTCTACCGCCAGTGGTCAAGTTGGTAGTGAACTTGTTAACCTATGCTCGCCTCTTACGAGTTACCTATTAGGGAGGCGGATGATTCTACACAGAGGACCCGGACCAACACAGGTTAAAACACAAAAAAAGCTTGTTAAAACGAACTCCAACGGTATATTGAAATTAATTAACTAAAATTAAGATTTAGAATATTGTATTGAAGTGTACATTTTAAAAATGGAAAACTATTCGCGTAAACTACGTAATGTGCAACAAAATGTATGTTTTTCACTCGTTAATAAAACATTGGAATGTATAATTTATGTTTGATTAACACATTTTTCTCATATATATACCAGATACAATATTTGTCAATATTTTGTGTTAAAATTGTTGGGAAAACGCTCTTTTCAAAGGTTAGTACCATTTTATGAAACCATCGTTAAAACAGTTATTAATTTTTATTTTTCTTTCATGTGTTAGTGAAATATTTGAAACCAGTAATGAATTATTAACAACTTCAAAAAAGGAGGAGTTCTCAATTCATATGTACGTTTTTGTTTGGACATTTAGTGAGCGTACAAAACTCTTAAACGTTTTGTCAACGCGTCAACTTAAAATGGATTTTGGTGTTTCTTGTTTTGTATAATAGGTGTTACTTTAACTACTAAGGTCTAACTTTGCTAGTTTTTATATTTTTAATCTTATTTTATGATAATGTAAGGCAAACTAGCAGACGGATTTCCCGATGGTAAGAAATACACGTCGCCCATAGATATCTAAGGTGAAAATGGTAGACTTATGTTTTTGTTGAGATCACATTACTTTTTTCACATAAATTTTAGTTGGCTATTACGTCATAATAAATTTAATATCTAGACTAAGTACCTACCTATATAAATATTAAGAAAAAAATTAAATAGACAAAATAACTATGCCTATCTTTTGGCGCTATAACAACAAATAAAATAAATAATAAAAGATGCTCCCTTGCAAGAAACGTGACTTTTTTCCGTTTTTATTGATAATGATACGGAACCCTTTGTGCGCGAGTATGACACACACTTGATGGACTTAGTGTTAACTTAATATTTCCTTACAATTTATTGGATAGACCGAAAATGGTTGGAGTTCAAGAAGCTCAAAAACAATTTCATAAAGAAAACAATCGTCGTGCGACACCAGTTCAAGATGGCGACCGGATCGTCATATCTGGAATTTCGGGCGCCTATGCCAACGCCTCAAGCGTCAAAGACTTCTGCGAAAGGCTGTATGAAAAGGTGAGTAGAAAGGCCAAATCATCGCTGCATAAAACCTTTTTTCTTTATACGCATAGTACACTGATAAATAAACCTTTAGCATTGTCATTAACTTTCTTTCCGCAAAATCCGCACATTAAATTTGAATCGCTCCACCGCATATATTGTTTTCCGCAAATATTTTTCGTTATCATCTACATTCATTTAATTTAATTAAACATTTATTATTAATTTAATTTATAACGTTTTCATGAACTACAGCTTTCAAGCCCTTACTCATAATTCTTACACACATGTGACACAATAACATCCGCATTACACTACACCGCAAAAGGGTAAGAAAGCTTAGTGTTATCCAGACGACGCGACGCCGCTTGGTAAGTCATTTTAATTATCTATACAGTGTAACTACTTTTCCGCTTAGGAAGGCACAACGACTTTCAGGCGAAGCTGAAGTCCGGTCTTTCTAGATGAAATGTTGGAAGAGTTTACAAACTCTCCAACAACCTAGGAAGGTTTGAGCCTGTTTTTTCAAAAGAACTAGAGCAGAAAATTTATGATCTTGCGATTGAACATGATATGCTTTTTTATGGCTTAACAAAACAAAGTCTGCAACAATGAACTTATGAGGTAGCGAAATTAAATTATACTCCACATCCTTTTATATGTGAAAAAGCTCGGAAGGCTTGGCCTGGTGGTTTTATAAAAAGCATCCTCAACTAGTGTTGGAACGGGAGAATGTTCTCGGGTCTCGGGTAGAGAACATCTCCTGCCGAGAATGTTCCGAAACCACTGAGAATTTACGGGAACTTAAAAAACTCTTAGTAAATAGATTTTATATAAAGTATTTAACGAGTTTTAAAGTAATAAACAAATATCAAGAAAAAAAGTGTTTAACTACAAGATACTCAATAAGTTCTCATGCAGTGAGAATGTTTCGAGAACATTCTAGAATGTTCACCAATGTTATCGGTAATAATTCCAAAAACGATATAGAAAATGGAATATATAAATGTGAACATTTTCAAACGGTAATTAGCTATTATAGAGTTTATAAACACAAAAACTGTAAAAAAAAGTTTTAATAACGGATAGTTTTATTGATTCGTATTTTATTCAGACATGATTATTAGTTCAGAGTTTTAACACATGTATATGTTATGATGACACGTATGGTAAAAGCTGCGGGGCGAGGCGCGGGAACGGCTCTCTTTTTCTGTCGCGCCGCCAAGCACGACTCACGAAGTCAATCGTTCTATCGCTCGCAAGAAGTTTAGTCGCTTGTTTATATTAGCTGTCAGTACGAAAACGAAACATAGAACGAAATTTCGCTGATTGAGGTGACGAGCATTCGTTTTCCGATATGAAGCCGAAAGAATCTTTTTTTAGATAAACCAGAGAATGGACGAACTATTTATGTATGTAAAAATTGTGACCAACTGTATAAAAATAGAAATGCTACCAGAATGACTGCTCATATAATTAAAAACTGTAGCAAGTGTCCAAATGTTATAAAACATTTCTACACAAACAGGATGTTTTGATGGATGTTACCAACGCCGCTTTAATTCGAACAAGAACAACAAGTCAAAGTTTTACCGAAAACACCAGTTGCGGAAGTAGACAACATTCTGATTTGGAAGTAGTCGGGAATATTGGAAGTAGTAACAGTTTAGACCACTTAGATGATCAAGAAGCACAACGAGCTCTAGCAAGGGCTATTTTTGTGTCAGGTCAGCCTCTGTCTCTCGTTAAACATCCTTTATGGCGGGAGTTTTTCACCAGACTTTCGTCGACCAGAGTTTCGTCCACCAACAAGAAAATTAAGAAAAGAGATATACAATAAATTTATTTCATTTACAACTAAAAATGAACAGGATGCATATCTCCAGACTCTGATCAGAGTGAAAACATTCACAAGACAGCGAAAAAGAGATGCAGATTTAAACCTTAGGAAAGAGAAAGTACATCTTTTTTATATTAAGTGTCTACATTATCTGGGACAGTTACAGTGTGTAAAATGGCCTGTTAAGTTTGCATGAGATTACAGCTGACAGAGTCCGTCGCCTATTTAAATTAACCCTGATGGGAAAAGTTCCCAAGGATATAAGAGGAGCAGGTACTTCGAAAAATGCTATTCCAGGGACTACAGTAGACAAGGTTAAAAATCACATATCAGCTTTTCCAGTCAAAGAAACATATTACAGCACAAGAATTTATAAATATCTAGATGAAAAACTGAATGTGAAGTTGATGTGAAGTGTATGAATTCTACCTAAAAATTTTCAAAGAACATTTCAATTCATCATTTGGAAGACCACAAGTTGACACCTGTTGTGAGTGCGAGGCACTTAAACTAAAAAGGAAGATTTGGATTCTATAACTTTATAAGGAAAATCATCTCTTTATAATTTCATTAGAAAGAATATTATTGATTTTTGGTTTTATATTATTATATAAATTTAATTTTTTACGTTTAAGGAATATAAATGCTTTGTTTCACATTAGTTATTATCTCAAGGTATCAGTGATTTTGAAAAAAATATTTCCAAAAAGTTTATTTTAAATTGCCCAAGAGAAAAACAAGACTAAGTGATGTGATATTATTTGTAATAACCTAAAAAATCCTATAAATCTAGTTTTAAGAGAAAATTTTGTATAAAACTTTTATTTAAACAGTGATTTAATTAATAAAACATGTTAATAAAAACCTTCAGTTAATTTAAAAATAAGTTGGGGGAACTGGGGCAAAATAATACAAGGGGAGCATCGTTTCACCCATAATAGCTCAAAATCTACTAACACAATCGATGTAGTCACATCACTAAAACGTGTTGTTGGTACGTGCACGAGCGCTGTTGCTGTGATCCTGCCCCCCGTCAGGTAGCCGTTGGCACTTGGCGAGGGAAGGTGTTTGCGGTGCGTCGAACTAAATTTTTTAGTCGAATGTAACAGTGTTCTGCCGAGTGATAAGTACTTTAGGATTAATGTAATATTACAAAAGGTTAGTTATTTTATCTAATATGCACGTTTACTTGTAATTTTATGAAAGATTTTAGTGATTTCAATGCATACAAACCGAGTTTTAAAAAAAATATCTGTTGTGGTACTTTGATACAGAACAGCACGGGGCACTTTTAGCCGTATCTAACTGCTCCTAGATAAATAGTAACCAATGTGTTACTATATTATATATGTGCGCTGCGCCGGCGCCGCTGTGTTCCCCCAGCACGCCGCCGCCATCTTTTACCTCGCGGCGTGAGTGGCGTAGACGTGTGTCTACTGTTTATTTAGTGATTCGCTCATCCAAAATGGCTGATTTATCAAAGACTAGAGTAAATAAACTTTCTATTGACGTTTTTTTTGAAGCGAAAATTAGAAGCAGTTTTCGCTGGAAATATTTTGGGCACCTAATATTGACTGAAGGTAACAAGAAAAAAATCGTTGACTCAGACCATGTCTATTGTTGTGCATGCCTGAATGCTGTGAAAAAAGAGAGTGAAGATGTGACGTTTGGATCGTGAATACATCAACCTACTAACTATATTCGCCACGGCGAACCTTGATCCTTATGACAGTTCGTATTAGTGATGACTGATGGGATGGGGGTCGTATCGATACTTAACTTTTTTATAGGCAAAGGCGTGGTTTGCATTCAGCTACATTAGTAAACATGTTTTGAAAAATATTATAATCTGCATTTTTAATGTCTACTATGTTGTTTTTGTAATTAAATAAAGTTTTTTTGATAAAAATAAAATCATTTTCTAATATTTTTTACCCGATTCGCCGTAAAACTTATGTTATAGGTAAATGGATATTTTTCAGCTAATAAAATGCTGACGTTATAAAAAGCTTGTAGTGAAGTGACTCCGGATAATTGGAGGAAAGTCGTAGAAAAGACTAAAAATCATCGTATGATTGGGATCGAGATGTGCGATACAAAAACATTGTAGATCAACCGTTAGATATTGAAAAACGTAGGCGACAGCAGTTACAGTTCAGCAGAGCTATTCTGTAAGCATCGATTCATAACTCGAAGGCGGAATCCTCGGTGAAAATCTGAAACGGTATTCTCTAAAATTCGATGGTACAACTAGCGCTACAGAAATGAGCGTGGCGGTGAGACGAATCTTCCGAAGTAATTTTTTGATGTTTGTTCTTTACAATTGGTATTTTGTAGGAAGTTCACACGTTCATTTCGACGGTCACTACACTCTCGTTACTCGAATTCACACTTCTAATAAAAAGTTACTCAAGAGCAGTCGAGATTGTTAAAATATATTTGTTTCTTGGTATTCTATAAACCTTTGTGGATAATTACAAATTATTTTCTAAAAAAAAATATAATGGCTAGACTATTTGTGTTTCTGAGTTCATTAGAAGTAGCCAATTCTTCGGATATAAATGTGAGCCGACGTCAAGCCCAAAATATTAGGGCATCACGTCTCTTAACGAGACAAAAAGATTATATAAGTGATAATAGTCTTTCGGAAGATTTAATATTAAAATTACTCGAAGACATTGATTCCCTGTATAGTATACATTATTAGCTATTTTCTTAACAAACTTTCACAAAATTTGCTTAACCATTATATATTGCTATTTATTTTCAGAAAATGGTTTGCAACTATAAACCAAAGACTGATCGAAGCCATATAGATGAGGAAAAGATTAAAGCAGCCATAGATGAAGCCATGAATGACAATTACAACATAAAAGCTGCAGCAAAATATCTATTAAAATGCACACCATGGGTTAACTTTGCAACAGCTATTGCTCTTTCGTTTTGATTTTTTTTTATTTTTTCGTATCAGTTTGCTGATTTTATTCAGCTGCTAGTATCCAGAATCACGAAAAAAGAACGGTCGTGCTGGAATAGACTGGGCAGCAGGATTCAGAAAAAGGAATTAGTAGTTAAGTTTCTGTAAACCGGAAAATACCAGCGCTGCAAGAACATTTGCGTTCAACAAAACAGCAGTGGCAGATTTCTTTATAAGGAAGTTTTGACACGTTAAAAATTTACACCTTGCGTGTTTGTTTTCCTGAATTCAGAGGATACAGCCAGCCCTGCAGTTACCGCCACCAACTTTTTCAAAAGGTACTACTGCTCGCTCAGCATCCATGTAGAAGTTTTCTATGGATTTAATTATACAATTTGCAGTAGAGATTGCAAAATATTTGATAAATATTTGGCGTCACGTTTGAAGCATTCTAGAATTTATGGAGTAGCAAAAAGACATTACGAAATTGTAAGTTTGGTAAAGGACACAGAAAGCACTTTCACGTCTAGAAAACAAGCCGTTTAAAAATGTATTAGTTTTACTCTTTTAGAGTCATTACTACATAAAAAAAAATTATGACATATATGAAGATAAGTTTTGTCAGGATTTAGTATAACACAATTATTTTTATTTTATTATTTAATACAGAGTTTGACATTGAAGTCCATAAAGGATGTGTGTTTAGCACGCCTTCAACTGAGAAAAAATTAAAATTGAGACATCACATGCTAAAATACAAGAACTAAATCACACAACAACGAATTAACAAACAAACTAAAAAAATATAAAATGTTACAGGAAGAACTTCCTAGTCTTCTTATAATTTCATTTGAGTGCGGAAAAATCTTCTTTTGTTCAAATACCAGACCAGTTCACATACTACTCAAGACAACTAGGTCAATAATAGTCCACCATGTGCTTCAGAGACGATTTCTACTATCTATACTACTAAAAGCACCATCGCGAGTACAAGCATATAAAGAGCAACTACCAAACGTAGCACTGCCTCCAGAACCAATATTAACACGTTGGGGAACTTGGTTGAAAGCTGTATTGTTTTATGCTGAAAATTTTGAAGCCATAAAAGAAGTAGTTGGAAAATTTGACAAATTAGACGCCGTTGCAATCAATTCAAGCCAGATGGCATTTGAGGATATTTCAATAAAAAAAATATTGCTCTTATTGCCACACATTTCAGCAATATACCCGATGCAATTGAGAAACTAGAAACTAAAAATCT
>DVZL01007219.1:0-10870 GCA_018236625.1 Lasaia peninsularis | reverse complement strand
GTGGACCAACCAAGATGGCGGAATAGTTGTTTTTAAAGAACTTCTACAAATGGGTATCAAATGAAAGAGCTTGTTGAGAGCAACTCGAAAAATAATAAAAGTTTTTTTTTGCTTTTAATTTATTTATGTGAAACTCTTATCAATAGTTATTTTTGAAATCAAGCGGTTGCATGAAAAATATATTTACCAATTTTTGAGTTTGCGTGTAGGTACACATTATTATAATTATAATGGAATTACTTAATATCACTCATTTAATATCGTGGAATAACAATTTAACCCAAAATATAAGTTGAACACTACCTAAAATTTTAAAACCACTAAAATTTTAAAAACAAAGCAGAGCTGAAATTTTTAGTGGCAAGAAAAAAAAGTATGCCGAAGAAGTGTTCGCGTGTGTGTATATTAAGTACACTTTTGTACTTGGTTGGTAGATCGCACTGAGCCTCATCAGTGAAAAGTCGACCTTGGATTTAAACAAGTTGGCCACCCCAGCAATATACTATTACTACAAATCCTGGGTGAACGTTTTTGTAACCACACTCTCGTATTCGTGGATGCAAAAGTATGCTCCAATGCACGTGTGGATCAGGACGGGAACATAATTATTTATTTTTACACTTTTTTCATAGGTATTTGTTAGGTACATAGAATAGATCTTAATGTAGGTAAATTCAGACTGATGGTATATTATATGGCAACGTTTGCCGGGTTAGCTGGATAGCATAAAAATAATTAAGGAATCAAAATATTATTTGTGAATGCGACGAAGATTTAGCTGATATAATCTAAAGGATTCAAAAGATATCTGGAACATAAAAATTTTGCAGTTTCACTGCGACTGTGAAGACAATCTGTATCAGCAGTTCTTTGTAGTACACCAAATTAAAAATACAAATACGTAGAGATTATGTACCTACCGCTGAGTCAGTCAAAGCGTAACAAAGAAAACAACATAATAATAGAGGGAGATTCAATTGTATGAATTATTTGCTCATCCGTATTTAATTCAGACATTTTTTTGAAAATTAGTCATGGTAAGTAGAAAAAAAAATAGTAAATTAGAAAAAAATATTCGTAAATTAGAAAAAAATATCACCACGCCTATATCCCCAAAGGGTTGGTAGAGGTACACATGTACCCACGATATTAGGTCCCATTATGTGACTGTCGCCATATCGCGCACAAATTCTGGGTTTCCTGGGTCAGTCAGAAAATTTACTTATGTTAGAAAAAGTCATTGGTTTGGCGGGGTTCGAACCTTGGACTACCGAAATGGGAGTCTGAAGAGCGCACCAATAGGCCTCCGAGGCTGTTAAAGAGTAAGTAGAGAGATATTTAATGCTTCATATCCTTCGGTATTATATATTGTGGCGCAATATAACACGAGCCTTGCTGAATATGAGCCATACGAGCCAAAACCATTACATTTCTGTTAAACTAATATACACAGCCTCTGATGGTCAAAAGGTTAACTGGTAGAAAACCTCATCACCCATTAATTCGAAATTATTAAAAACTTTAAACAAAAGAAGTAGTTTGCTGGTATATTTTTTAGATAAAATAGTGTGTTATGTTTTAGTAGATAATCTAAAAAAATAGTAGATTATGTTAATCTACTATTATTTTTATTATGCTTATGTCGACGGACACAAGTACCATATGTATGGTCTATATGAATAGTAATTTGAATTTTGTATACGTTAATCAGTACAAATAAATAAAAGTGTCTGTTTTTAAATTAATAATTAAATTTAAATATCTTATAAGGACCTCTGTGGTCTAAGAGGTATATTGTAAAGATTCTTACGATTTAATCTTTGTGGATAATAAATTAATTTAAAAATTTATATCAGCTTAACCACTTTTTAAAGAAACATTTTTAGAAGTTTTGTTTGTCCCGGCTAGTCTCTGGAACAGCTGGATCGATTTTGACGGGATCTTCACTGGCAGATAGCTGATGTAATAAGGAGTCACATAGGCTACGATTATTACTAAAATTCAAATACATCATAGTCATGGTCATCTATAAAATCGTATTCCAGTTATATAAAAGGTCAAGTAGAAAACGTGTGCTCCGAAGTTTGTTACTAGAAGGTATTGATCGTTGTTTTCAGTATTCAGCACGAAATATTTCGTCGCACATTGATCTAAATATAAATACAACGTAATGCTTGAACACTAAAATGTTATACTTTACAAAAGAAGTTTTGTACTGGTGAAATTGAGTATTTGAATTGAAATGCCTGCCCTGAGTCAGCTATCATGACATTTTTCATTAATTTCTAGGTTTAATACTACTGCATAAAAATACTTAATATTTTTTTATGTTACTATAAAAAATACTTAACATAATATTAGCTTTCCGTCCGTGAATTACAATTACAAAGAAGATTAGCCTCTGTTGCTATATCACTGTAAAACTTAGTGAAAATCCGTTTAATAGTTTTCGCGTGAAAGCATAATAAACATATACAAAATACTCACAAATTTTCGCATTTATAATACCGCTACACTAGAGGCACCAATAAATAAATAAAATCAAGAGGTTCATCTCTTTTTTTACTAAGGATTAATGGAATTAGAGTTCATTCATAAATACTTTTTTTGAATAAAAGTACAGAACAAATATATTTTTTCTAACTTATCAGGAGTTAACCTATTTATACAAATAAATAAAATAGGGGTGTATGTTTGTAACATTAAAATAACAGCTTATTAATGTATGGATAAGTACAATTTATAATATGTCTACCATTTTTGTCTGTTGGTTACGGCATACATTAAAATATTAAAATAACTATGACCGCCGTGTCGGTTGAGGGATTAGCATACACGTCTAACGCCACCTACCAGTCGCGAGGCGAGGCTCGGGTTTGTTTCCCGACGGGCACTGGCGTTTATGTGATGAACATAGATATCAGCTGTACTTACTTCCAGGTCTGGGTGTTTATTAAATTTATTCTGGTGACACATATAACAAAAGCATATAACTTGGTTACTTTGGGGTTTGATTAATTTGTGTAATTTGTCCCTAGATTATTTATTATTATTTAACTATTTTCACAAGTCGAGATAAATGTCAATCATAGATAACCTATTTTAAAAATCAAACATGTAACATATGATAAGAATAATTTTTTATTATTTTTAATTTTGCGTTGTACATCATTAGGTAGGTACTCCAAACAATTACTTATTATCCACGTCGCTGTTCTCAAAGGTCCTTGTACTGTGCCCACTCAAGAAAGTGCTAAAATAGTTCTAAATTTTTCCGAATGTTGTGGCACCAACGTCAATGAGTAGAATAATTTATATACTATGTAGAATAATATATATAGACCACGGCATTTTTTAATATCAGGAGTCGGTAGTTCATTTTCACCAGAGTTAGTATCGGATTCCCCTAACTTATTCGTAAACTCTTGGCATTTTGCCACCTTATATCATAGACCGATTGTATGTACATTAAAGTGATTAAATAAATAAAAAGTCTGTAAAACTATTGAAACGTTTGGATTCTTGCCAGAACAAGACCAACTGAATGTTTACATACATTTCAAGCTAGACAATATCTTAATATCGCCAACCATATAAATACTTTTTATGGCATTTTAATTAGCCTTGGTTATTAATCAACAAATTATGTCAATTATACTCAAACCTTCACAACAAATTCGTAGTTCGTCTCCTGACGATTACAATATTATTGA
The DNA here is from genome assembly GCA_018236625.1 of Lasaia peninsularis. Lineage (NCBI taxonomy): Eukaryota > Metazoa > Arthropoda > Insecta > Lepidoptera > Riodinidae > Lasaia > Lasaia peninsularis. Next base: position 7,157 of record DVZL01007219.1, on the reverse strand, counting down.
ATTAATTAAATAAATAATTAAAAAAAAACAATTTTCAATATAATTAAAAAACCACTACATAGCCAAATCGTGATTAGGTAGGTACAATTTAAATCGGATAAAAAACAAAAAAAAAAACTGTCAAATTGAAACTCCCGCCTTTTATGGAAGTCATTGAAAATTAAATATAACCGGTAATTTTATTCTCGTATCCAATTACATAAACTTTATGACTATAACCGGAAAATACGCATAACTACTAAATCTCACTTTTGTGTTCTGTGTTCTGACCTTCGCAAGGATACACGGTACTGGTGTTATTTTACATTTTATTATTTTTAATTAACAACAATTACTGTAACAATAATAACTACCTCAGGTCGTGATCACCCAATAACACTTTAAAGTGACAGGATTATTATTGTGTTCTCAAGTAGGTAATTAAAGACAACCTAAGTGACAAAAAATGGAAATAATGATTGAAAAAATAAGTTAAGTAGTTAAACCGAAAACTATGAAAAAATATGTCCGCGTTAATAATGCAGTGCTTCAACGTTACCCTACGTTCCATAACCAATCCAAATTACATCAAGTTCACACTGACTAGTTGAAGTTATTCTTTCAAACGAAATGGCTATGTCTTAATAATAATTCAAAAGAAACTGATGAAACGCTGTATCTTTACCGCGCACGTACTAAAGTGACTTTGGTAATGACACGGAAATATACATACATACATACATATAACAAAGATGTTGTCAGTATCAGATGATAAAGCCCGCATCGATACCACTGTCTGGCCTATTTTTGCCGCTATAGTGTCAGTGCTTATTATTATCAGTTTTTAAGGGTACATTTGTCAGCAAACTTATTTTAAGTAAGCCTAATCCCATCAAAAACATCCTGTAAAAAAAACAAGTCTCGCAGCTGAATTTTTATTACCGTAAAAAGTTGTGAGATCGATGTAATAACAAGTCGGTTAATTTATTTAGTCCCTACTTAAGGGACCTTCTGTCTTAAGTTGTTACATAAGTTATCACCATATCAATATTAAAAATCTTTTACGTTTTGAACAAATAGAGCGACAATTCGACTGAAAATTCAAGCTTGTTGTATTATCCACAACGAAGTTCGTAGTAAGTAACGTGCTGCTCGACTTGGCGGGGGCACTGCCGTATCCCCAGATTTTGGCCTAAGAACATACAATCAACATCTTTAGTCTTCAGACGACGTCCAGTGAAAACTACGTCTGCATAAATTTTAGCTTTGTAGCTATCACGCTTCATGAGATACAGCCTAGTGACAAACTGACAGACATACAGACAAACAGACCGACGGACAGACAGACCGACAGCCGAGTCTTAGTAAAAATTAAGATTTTGTGATTCCTATTTTCCTTAAACTTTTTCTTAGTTTTCCTCTCCAAAACAACATTGCGTCTTGTATCTTAACATAGATTTTATTGAAGTAATTAACCAAATAAAATGACTGTCAAGAAGTTTTTATGTGTAGTTGGGTCTCCTAGAAAATCTGAGTAATTTATCCCTGTTCTAGAGTTTCGTAGACGAATGGTAAGAAATCCCTTACAGATGCGTTGTATCTATCTTCCTGTCCGTATGATACAGCCACTTTTTTATGTACCTACTACATACTTAGTCTGTATCAGGGCATTTCATTCTGTAACATAAAAATGGCCTACCTCTATATCAATAAAATTTTATAATAAACTAGCGACCGAAAAAATCCGTTGCTTAGTTTTAAAGATTTAAGCATACATAAGGACGGACAGAGAAAATGACTTTGTTTTATTATATGTAGTGAAGTAGCCGATGCCTGCGGCAACGCCTGCATATTGAAGTTAATTATTTAGTTCATACAAACCCACGAGGATGTCAAATAGATCCTCTATTTGACCTCTTTGGGGTTGACATTTGAAAAAATGAGAAATTGGTGTGTGAAATTTAAGTTTCCAGCTTTGGCTTGTGCGTTGATACATTAATCACTTTTACGATACATTGATATAATAATCATCGCTGGTCAAACATTATCGATGTCCGACTTTAACGCAGGTTCGACTCCCGGAAAAAAAAATCCATGTCGTCCGATCAGTCGGACAAAGCGATAGGACTACGCGGTCAGGGCCGGGAAGGTTAACAAATTATAAGTTTTTTTCAGTTTATCTGAAAAACAACCCTTCCCGGAGCCTGATATGATGCCGGATTTGCCACCTGCAATACTATGGACTTCTGCTTACCTCTTCGATTATTGTGTAATAGCGTGTCATTTTTTATAAGCTTTGTTTCAAGCGACATTTGCCCCAAATATCAATACAGTACGGCTTAGTTTAAATTAACAGAAAACTATATCATATCACCAAAACATCTTGTAAATGAATTATTACAGAATGTTACATCGAAACACTCAATTCAGTGCGCACATAACAGTTATGTTAGCTCGAGCAACGGTTAGCATTTATAATAAGAATAAAAATAAAAATTTAAGAAACCCCCGATACATAGGCCAGCGGGCAGTCCTAGGTTTACTCGTAGATTCCTACGGATTCCAGAGTTACATCACCTACCTTCGATCTCTACAATCAGACAAGTTCATACACGTGTTTTAACTATTAGATGTTACATAATTTCAAAAGTAACTTTCACCTGGAAAGTCTGGGCATAAATCCTAGCAGAATTCCATAAATTGTAGCTTAAATCTCGATCATGTTAGCTTTTAACAAATAACCACTTACAACGGGTCTAATAGTTTAGGGGCTATGACAGACATATACACACAACACACTTAAAATACAAAAAATATCTCCTCTTTTACTGTTGGGGGTTAAAAAGAGGAGATATATAGACGATATAAATAGATAGATAGACGAGTCAATTTTTCAGAATAAAAAGTGTGTACAAACTTCCAAATCATAAAGACCCTCCCTCACGTGTTTTCAATAACATATCGCCTGTATGGTCAGTTCGATGTCCGATTTAGAGGCACGAAGTCCCGGGTTCGATTGCCGAGTAGAGTAACTTGTTTTTATTTATTTTTTTCAGTTTAACTGAAAAACAACGTTTCCCGATATTGGATTTGTGCCCGATATGATGATGGACTTGCCACCTATCACATCATGGGATTTAATATAATCATCTGATCGTGGAAGCATACCTCTGTCTACCATTTTGTGGAGCGTGACGACATTTTTAAACAAAGATCTTTGTGTTTCTGGGTTTGAGGTTAAGTCAATTTGTGTTCTCTAGATTTTTTCATTATTGTTAATTCCCAACTCGTTTAAAATATACGCCAACTATTTAATGCTCGACAAGGTAGCAAAGAGGAGAGGGCAAGGTCATTAACACTAAACTTATACAATATTTGATCGGTGCCTATTCTTACTGCCATAATGTTCGTCGTTCTAGTGCTTCAGTTCGTAGCGTAAAATGTCGGTCAAGCTTACTTAGTCAGGATGGTATAATATTCTTTTTTGATTATTATATGCTAGGGGTTAGAGTACACGCCTAACCCCATCGACTAACCGTGAGGCTCGGGTTTGATTCCTGACGGGGACAGGCATTTGTGTGATGTACATAGATATCTGTATTTCCGGGTCTGGATGTTTATTAAATTTATTCTGGTATCTATTTAAGTATTTCTATGTATGACTATCGTTGGCTAACATCCATAACACACTGAATAACACACTAAAATAAAATTCTAAATTAAATGTAGGCTAAGCCTTTCCTTTACTGTCTGCCACTGAAAATCCCGTCAATATCGGTCCAGCCGTTTCGGAGATTAGCGGGTACAAACAGTTAACAGACAGATAGACAGTTAAAACTTTTAAAAAATATTTTGCTATGCTTATGTAGGTACCTTGTGAACATAAATACATATGCATTTAGTAAAAAGTGGTTATTTTAATATTACATACAGACACCTCAATAATATCTATTAGTGTAGATATTTTAATCCAAACACAGCCAAAGTTACGGGCATAACTAGTCTTATATAAAGGCAAGATCGAACACAAGACTCACACCTCAGCCCTGACACCTGCGCCATTCTTTGTATAAATTAAATTCATTCTAACTGCTGCTTGTTTCAAAACAATAATTGTCAATACGTCGTATGAAACAACTCAGGTTAAAAGGTCACCTTTGTAACTGTAAGTACTTAAAATAATCCTTGAAAAACTAATTAGTAAGCTGGCATATTTATGACTAATTGGACATAAATATATTCCATCTGTTACCCGCCATTTCGCATGCGTTGTGAGATTTTCATTTGCTTACTGGAAACAGTCTTACAAAACGTACCATAAGTTATTCCTTATAATAAATAAATATCGTCAGTCCCCAAAAAAATGGGTAGAAGGACTTATGCACCCGCAATTAACCGCGACATTAGGTTCCTATTGACTTGCCGCCTTATAAGGCGGCGGCATCTCTAGATCATGGAATCTATCTCGTCGCGAACTAGAGGATAATATTCGATGCAAGTTTCAAGCATTATTATTTGCACTTATCACATAATGTTATGTTTTGTTATCATATACCTATGTTTCAAGTGCAATCGCACCGATTAATATGGTTTCTGTAAATCCCCTGATGAATATATTTAAAACAGTACACATTAAACTCAACTAAGTTTTTTTTATATATTCGACAGCAAATATATCGTTCTGGTTCCGCCTCATTTACCTCTCCGGTAGGTAACTTCACTATGGAATAACTCCGATTTAAAAAGTTAAGTTCCAAGTAATCCTGATAGGTAGATCGCTATTTAGATGGAAAAATTTCCAAATAAAAACTGTACTGTAATGTTGATACGATACGATATTCGAGTTTTCCACATTGTAGTCTATATGATTATAGTAGTTCATGGTTCCAGATAGATCCAATTAAAGATCTATCTGAAACTTTCAGTAGGGTTCCAATCCGAAACGCGTCAGCGGCGAACACTAATATTATGCCGGCCGGTTTTATTATTATCAAGCATTTATAAAAAACTTTTACAATATTCAAAGTATTCCAATATTTTTGCTTGTCCAAGAAGATATTAGTAAACTCAGCCATTAAAGCATTTAAAATCTTAATCTATACACACATGATATTTTGAGTAATGAGATGAGTCATTCGTTTACAGTAAAATGTGATAGAGTATAAAAGTAGGTCACATGTATACCAATGTTTGCTTAAAGCGGCATCAGGCCCTCATTAACACCACCCATATTACGAAGGTCGCAACCTCGCAGACGGAGGAAACTACCGAATGTAGTAACTCACTGAATGTATTATGTCGTATATAAAAGACATGTCATTTTATATGATTTAATAGGATCCGGTCAGAAACACAAATGTGAAATAAATACCAAGTTCAATATTTTTATCATAAAATTGTAGTCACAAGAACGTGTACTTGTATTAAGTATTATTTTAAGTTAAACATTAGATTTGGCTAGTTTGAAGACAACGACGTACTTATATGTTCTATCATCTGTGATGTCTATGGATCACAATTGTTTCTTGCCTTTGGAGCACCGTATACTTTTATATCGTTGCTGTAGTACTGTTATTAAAGCCTTATTATAATACACGGTTACTCTAAATATTACAATTTGTCAAGAAATAAAAAAAATTGCTTTAATTGCATAAAAATTAATAGATACAAGAATTGGGTTTTAATAGGATCAAACGAACTTCCCTGACTTTAAGTTCGATTTCAATTAGGTATTCGTTTTCATTAAAAAGATTTAAAAATAGTTTGCGTGTGTGAAAAATTATTAATTCGCAACTAACACGAAGAAATCGTATTGATTCGTGTAACACTAAGATAACGCAACATGGCTGAAAGTAACAAAAATGTTACAAAATTAATTTTCATGCAACACTGGTTGTATTCGAAATACAGCATTCAAAATGTTTTTTTAGTCTGTAGTTAATTACTTTGCATGTGAAATGTTTTATGCTGTATTATCTGAACTTATATATATCAAAACAACAACACTAATAGCGGTGTTCAAGAACGAGTAAAATCTCGTTTTATCTCCCTGACCTAGAGGATTTAATGTCATATCTACTGCAATTTGTTTACTGCACTTATCGAATGGAGGGCAAATGGACAAGCACGATTAGGTCATTTGTTTAGCTTACCATTCGATAGCTTCTAGATAGTAAAACTTCAATAATACGACGACAAGAATGATTACAAAATAAAATCCTTAAATATATCACTATATTAGATATTAGCTTTCTGCCCGTCAACTTTCAAAGAAAAGGCATTTTTCCGTTATAATACTTATTGCGGGAAAACATACCCTCTTTTTAATGTAGTCGGTTAAAAAGCAGCCTGTGTCTTTTCTTAAGGTCAATTCTATCTCTGTACTAAATTTCTATCTCTGTACTAAATTTCATCAAAATCGGTTCTGTGGTTTAAACGTGAAAGCGTAACAGACAGACAATTACTTTCGCATTTTTAATATTAGTAGGGATTACATAGATTCTAAACATTTAATGTGGCTAGACAGCTCTGATTTTTTGTATTATTTCTATGATACATAATAACATCTCAGCAAAATTTGGAAACCGTAACTTACCTAGATTTAGATTTGTCCAAAATGTGTACCTACATTATAATATGTTTACATAAACTATCGACTGAGGGTAGTTTTGACTCCAGACTTTGGGGGCACTTTTCCCAATTCTATCAAGCCACGGCCTTTAGCAATATCGGCTGATTTTATTTATTGATTTTTTTGGATAGAACGCAGTTCACAGGTTATCTTGAATTTTTTTTCGCTAACGAAATACTAAATTTGCACTTGATTTTGTATGTGACATAAGTTGTAACGTGAGAACGTAATTACTACGGGATTAATTGCCCACGCGGACGGGGTTGCGGGCAACTAATAGTGATTCATAAATATGGATAGGTAATAAAATGAAAGGAAGTGTGTTAAAAATTGTTACAATAATGAGCCCGAATTAGGATATAGGATTGGTAGGTGCCCGAAGTAGCAATAGGCTTGCCACCAATCACATCATGGGTCCTAGTACCTCGTCTGTATGTCTGTTTGTTTGTACCCGCTAATCTCAATGATGAAAAATCAACATAAAAAGAGGAGTAAGGCAAGGCGACCCAATATCTCCAAAATTGTTTATAGCAGTTCTACAATACGT
>DVZL01007218.1:0-10871 GCA_018236625.1 Lasaia peninsularis | reverse complement strand
CCTAAGAAAGACCTGTCCAAACAATATATTGGTAACCATTTCTCGACCGGCCGATCTCTGTTTCCGCGAGTTATGTAGCCATTCATAACCAGCAAGCTTTATGAGAGTAAAATAAAATATAATTATATTTTAATAATTTGACATTTGCTTGATATTCCTAATTCAACATCAATGTAATTCCATATTTAAACAAATAAAAAAAATATTATTTTGCCAACTACCGCCAAAAAACACTTCGTTGAACGATGTCGTTTTAAATAAAAAATCTCGTATTACACGAATATTTATCTGCATTTATTACGTTCTTGCAGTTTTTATATGAAATGAAATATTATGTCGAGACGGAGGTACCTACATTAAAATAAAAAAATATTAATTTTCGAAATTCAAACACTATGGTCAATAGAAATAAAATTGGTAGTAAAATATAAATGTCTTTATCTATGAAATTGCAGATTTTATATAACACATTGAAAAAAATTAACTATCTGTGAATTGGCGCGAAATTCAATTAAATTTTGCAAGAAAGCAATGTTCTTTTAACTTCAAATTCAATTGTTTAAGATATTTTTTTTTATTTTATAAAATTGTGTTAGTTTTTGGCGACAAGAGCACGAAATTGATAAACAATCTGTGATGAAAACGGCAAAATTGTATAGATTATTTGGGCCATAATTTTACAAATCTCACGTTTCTTAGTTAAAAACCTAATAAATGATACGGTTCAAGCCTTTTCTAACATTAACACTTATCGAAAATAAATGGAATAAACAAAATCAATATTATTTGGAAAATTCCCGCCAAAAACATTAGATAGTGCGACTCAATCAAGCAATATACACAATTTACGTGTAGTCAGTAGTACTTCTAACTTAATCATTTTATTTTTGTTTAAATATGGATTTCTGCAAAGTTACGCCTCATCAATAATAACTGCAATTGGTTGAACGGATTTATTCGGGTGTTCCACGTTGTAATATATAATGTAAATCCCTGTTACAAATACACAATAGTTTACAATAACTTCCACTAAATCATCGTGTTTATTTGGATATATGTGGAACTTTCAGTAGGGCAATAGCAGTAATTAAATTGCAGTAAGAGATTTTTTCCAGAGAGTTCGATTTGACTTTCTTTTGCGATTATCCACTGCTGTAATATGCTGCGCTTGCTCCGAATCCTCCTGATAATTTTATATACGTTAATACTATGAAGGTGTAGACATTACTTGGAGACTATACTCCGAATAAAGACCTGTCCCGAATACGTAGTATTGCTAACTCTTTCTCAACTGGCAAACCTATCAGCCAGTTTTGTGGAGTTGATAAGGTCCAAGCAAACCGGCCCTGAGAGAGATCAGGTAGTTGTTGAGTGTAAACTCCAGATTCTTCACGGTTAATACGCAATTACTACATTATTTTTTTTTATTTCAGCAACTTTAGCGTATGGAGATTTTAAATCGAATCTTGAAACTACAACAGAGTTTATGTTTTATGACCATGATCAATTGTTTCCTTTTCTCTCTTTGTATACTAATAAAATAAACTTAAAACGAGACTTAATATAATGCACCATTAATGACTACGACACAAGAAAAACATAATTCAGACGAAAAACAATTTTTGAGGTTTAAATTCCATAATTATTTTTGAAGGCCAGTGGCGTAATTACAGGGTGGCAAGTCGGCAAAATGCCACGGGCCCATCCCCTGGTCAGAGCAGAATTCCAACTCCCAGTAAAAAAAGAGTTTCTTCCGATAAATTTGCCAAGGGCCCCAAATTTATAGTTACGCCACTGCTTCAACAGTGATAGAATTATGCCATAGAATTACACACAATATATAGTTTTATATAGACCATGAATCTAAATGTCTATCTATAGATTACTCTCCTAAACCGACTTATTCCAATTATGTAGTATTGCTGATTTTTTTTAAACTGGCCAATCTCTCTTCCAATTTTGTGGAGTTGACACAATCAAACTGCCCTATGAATGAGATAGACGTTTAGTATTAAGGATAGATCGTTGTTAGAATAATATCAGATTTACCATTAGCTTCATGGTTTTCTTACATTAATATAACAACAATGAGAAACTCTGTCTATACTACAATACCATCACCATATTAAGTTCAACTGAATCGTATAAATTACTATAAACAAATTAAAATCACGTAAAATAGACCAAATATATTGTTTCTTCCGAAAAGATAGAAATTTCTTAAAGATACAACGCAAAAAATCATAATTTCTTGCCCGATGGCCGAGTGGTTAGTATATTTACAATGCCTCGTTGGTATAGGGGTTAGCGTAATTAGTCTTTCACCTGACTATGTAAAAAATAACAATATAATCATGTCCAACTTATATTTTATTAATTCAAAATATTTAAATAGAACGAATTCTCACTAAAAAATTTGAAATGTGACATCAGTAGAGCTGCTCAGATTTTTACCAAAATGGACATTTAATGTTTGTCTATATTTCAGATCTAGATGAGTATTAAAATTACATTATTTATAAATCAATAATATGTAGTATCACCAATTTTGTTAGATCAATTAGCTTTGTCTCTCAGCAGTCATCAGAACAAATCACCAAGTTGTGCCAGTGGAGCAGTCTGGTTTGTGTGTTATATTATCCAGGTGTTATATATTATGTGTTATATATCCAGGCTGGTTTGTGTATTATATTATATAAATTATATAATAATAATGCATTCTCAAGCACTCCACGGACCCTCAAGACTTAGTGACATAAAAACCTATCAGTAACAAAATATTCATAACAAAATATATCAAAGCTTAATATTGATGTAGTATGAATACTAAAAAGATTATTGTAAACTTACTAATTGTAACTTTTAGTATGTTTATTACTAACTAGCTGTACGAGGCGCGCGTTGCTACGCTGACAACACAAGCGCTACCTGGTGGCGATTGACATTGATGAGCATATCATACAAACCATATCCATGGAAAAATACATATACATATATGTCAATTTTCATAATAATCGGTCCAGTAGTTTTTGATTTCATCAATGACAAACATTCATTTTTCATCAAAATCCTATTAGCTGATAGTGCCATATAACCATTAAAACAATTATGTATATAATAAGTATATGTATCTCTGTCTATCCTTTCGGGATATGAAAGAGACAATATTTAATAGCAGTTAAACATTCATAAAATAAGTTTGACATGATATTATACCTATAATGAGCAAAACATCACAAATACAACATTAACATTAAAACTAAGTCCCTATCGCAAAAAACTATACATTATGTAAACAACACACATTTTTGGTGTCTGAAACTAATTAATGAAAGGACTAATAATTAGTCTGTTATGTAATGAGGTTCCCCAATATAAATTTTAGACAATTATATAAAAATAAAATTATAAAAAATATCTCTATACAAATAGAGTAATCCTAATAGTGTAGTGTTATTTCAATAAGTATTGGTATTTTAGTAACAGATAACAAATTTTTGGATAAGACATATAGGCATAGTATGGGCAGCTTTGGTCATTTCTTAAATCTTGGAAATTTAGCAAACATTAAAATATCTTTAGCATTAAAGATGGCATTTTGTGTGTTTACACAAGTTATAGCTTTTCATGATAAACTACTTATAAAAGCCACTAATCATCATCTACTCGTTGTTTCTTACTAGTATTTGATGGTGTTTGTGGTGGAGAACAGCCTGTGTCTCGTCGTTTACCGGAATGCCTGGCACACATAGAATTCGACATCCGATTCTGTGACTCCCTTTCACGGTTTGGAGAGAACTGCTTGAGCATTTCCACATCGTTGAAAATAACTTGAGCACCACCCCCGCATGTGGGTACTATATCTCCTTTATACAACTTAGTTTCTAGTTCACCATCAGTATCCTGCTCTTGGGATATTAAACAGTATTTTGAAACTTTAGGATTTGCAATATCTTTAACATGTGTAAGCTTATTGACTTGTCGACTATGGGTTATGTTAGGTTTCATTACTGTTCCCATAGGTACGATTTTGTTTGGGGCATGTTCAACCCAGGTTTTGCCATCAGCAGATAAGGATCTTCTATGTCGAGGATTAGCAATAGCCACACCACGACGTGATGTTGGCGTATCACGGGTCTCCCGAGTTTGTGCACCAGAACTAAAGGGTGTTAATAAATGGGCTGGTAAAGCCCTAGGAGTAGAACCAGGTGTGAAATCTCTTGCACTCGTCTGAGCTGCCATATCACCAGTATTTTTTATTACATCTCCTCTATCACCATTTAAGGCTTCCGCTATAATTCGTAATCTATTCTCCTTTTCCTCAATAGCATTTCTCAATCTTTCTTTTTCCATGTTTATTTCTTTGGCCTTTTCGTGTTCTGCTGCAATTTTGTGATTATATTTTCGCTCAATGATCTTCTTTTGCTTTTCTTTATCAAGTTTATTTTGGCTAAGAAGTAAATCTTTCTCTTGTAATTCCCGTTTAAGTGAGGAAGTGTATTCGGTGAGTTCAGATAATTTTCTTTGATGGTTAAGAGATGCAGTTTCAGCTACCGTTAAGCGTTCCTCTAAAGCTCTGACTCGACGTTCAGCTGATGATAGCTGACCTCGTAAAGAAGCATTTTCACTTCTCACTTCAAGGGATTCTTTCTCTAACTCTAATAGAGCTGACCGAAGCCTCTCATCTTTAAGAGCCTTGCTTCGTTTTAATGTTTCACGTCTACTTATCCTCATTTCCAAATGTGCCATTAACTCCTTAATAATATGATTAGCTTGGGAACTATTCAATTCCAAACTAGGGAAATCTGGACCCAGACTATAAACAAGACCCAGATCTAATTCTAAATCTTTAGCTTCTGGTCTTACAAGATTATCTCTAGCTGTAGTGAAAAGACGATTAGCTTTTCGCCTACCAGACATGAGGCCAATGGTTGCGCCAATGTCAGTAATTTGTGGCTTGGCTACTTCAACTTCCGACGCCATCTCGGCAAACCTCATAACTTGTAACGTTTCATCATAGTCTTCTGCTCGAGGATTAGCACAAACTATCATTCTAACTTGGCCTTCTCCTTCAAAGAAGTTTTTGAATAAATGTGTAATTTTTGACTCTCGATAAGGTACCATATTGTTTGTACCATTTATTTGATTCTCTCGTAATGCTTCTAAGCAGGTTCTTAATGTCATAAGAGATTTATTTATATTACCGGCTTCTTTTAATCGCTGTCCTGTATTTTTTGTTCGGTTTGTTCTTTCACTACCGGCTAAATCAACAAGACTAAGTTGACTGATAGAAAGAAACTTCTTATTTTGTATTACCGCTTCTCCCATTTCATCTACTGGTGCCTGCACTAATCTTATTGTGAAAACAGAGTGACTTCTACTAGACTCTGCATTCAGAGTTGTGTGAGCCATCCTTTTTCTTTTTAAACCCAAATAAAAAGCATCAAATGCTTCTTCTGCAGACTTAATTTCAATTTCGGTTACGCCATGCACATACATATTGTGTGCTCCGTCTTCCCTTATGATTTTAGCAGGTAAATTTTTGCTTATCGGCGGACCATCTTCTAATAAATCAAAGACACTATTATTATATATTTCTACATATGTAACAAATACGCCATATTGGTTGTCTTCATTAATACCACCTAATTTAGTAACGTCATTGTCAGACATAGCAAGATTTGGGTTTGAGTTGTTTTTCTTTCCACTTTTAAATTTATGCAGTTCTTGCTGCCTTTCCAACATAGCTTCTGCTTCAGATTGAATATCGAACATATTCATTTTATCAGGTTTAAATATATATTTATGTGCCTGAACCTCATTTATGGTTTTGAATATAATGTTTAGACAACGGGGTAAAATACCACAGTTGTTCGGTTCTCCCGTCATCGTAAAGGTTTTACCACTACCAGTAACACCATAAGTAAATAATAAACCATTTTTACCTCTAATCAAGCCCTCAACCAAAGGCAGTGCAACATTATCGAATACTTCTTGTTGATTAGTGTCAGGTGGGAACACTTCTTTGAATGTATATTTCATAGTTTTATTACCCTCATTTCTGTACGTTATTGCTGAAGCTGGTGGCGTCATAAGAATTGTTGTTGGAGATATTATTTTAACACAAGAAACATCCGTTTCTCTTTGCATAGGACGTAAGCGGCAAAATACTTGAACTGGGTCTTTTTCACTTTGTATCAAATTCTGTTTACTTCTAGCTGGCGTTCGCATTTCGTTTAATCTCGGTTTCGATTTTGCGGACCTCATTTTCTTAACACTTATAGTATAATTCGTTAAATAAATTCACAATTTTTGTCGGTTGATACCAATCAATGCAACGGTCGTTCGAGTTGAAGCTATCATGTGGCAATTTACGATTTATCATTTCATTGTAGTTTGTCTCTTTCTTACTTTCAAAATGTATATATCACTGTCTCTATTAGCTGTGTTATTTTGCAGTCTTTATTCATAGCCGGGTAGCAATACAAATTATTTGACATATGAATGTAGAGTTGCTAGTTAATATTTTAATTGTCCCAAATAAAAAAAATATGGAAATGAAATGTATTTTACTTTAATGAGGTGCGTTGTTTTCATTATGACAAATTAACGGTTTGGGGAAGGTATGTTTGCCAGGTATGACGATAAACTTGCCACCTGTCACAAGAAATTTAAACTTTTTTTAAAGCCGTTAGAATTTAGATTTAAAGGAAACCAGTACAATAAAATAATAAATAATAAGTATGTATTTCAGGACCAATTACACGAATCGATCTAATCCCAAAGTAAGCAAATTAAATATTTGTGTTATAGGTGTTAGACAACGATACTAATATATATTAGTAGAATTAATAGAATTGGTAGACTTAGTAGTATGGTAGACAGGGTTAAAATAAGTTAAGTGTGAAATAATGTTTATAAATAATAAGATAATATTATATAGTTTCATGAATTAATAAATAAATTTAAAAATATTATGTATTAATTACTACCTATGTTCTACCGTCATAATATTTTACATTTAAATATAATGTATAATTGAAAATTCTACATAGATTAATACTAGAATCTTGACAGTAGGTACCATAATTATTTATATAAAGATATATTATGTCAAATGTTTTCATTATTTATTTTAATCACTTTTTTTTCTCCAATGTGAGTGAAATATATAAAACTAAGATACAATAGTTACACGGCAACATAATGACTAGGTTAGCATCAGTTCCTAATTTCCCCTACTAATATTCTATGTTAAAGATAATGGCAATAATATGAACGACACACATATTGATAATAGGGGTGGCTATTCTTTCCGAAAAAGATCGATTTTTAAGTCGATTCATATGGTAATAAAAATCTAGATCTTAAAGATCCATTTCTGAAAATTCGTTTTCTTTTCAAGTTTGTGTTTACAATTATTTTAGTATAAAGCAATGTGATTAAGAATAAAGTAAATTAACGATTTCCTAAAAGTAAAATTAAGAAAATCGATATTATTAATAAACTTTATTTAGAAATATATATTTTTGTAAATAATATATTGGCAAAGCATTTAAACAAAATGATAATATAGCTTATAGTTTCTAATGCTTATTATCTAAACTTGTTTGATAACAATAGTCGGTGAAGTATACTAAGATCTTATATGAAACCATTGACTCCCCACTTGCGATTTTTCCGGCAATTGAAAAAAAAGCTAACTAGGAACAGATGATTCCCCAAAATTCTCAAGATCTGATTTGATCTAATCAAAATAGTTTTTTGTTCTTGACACTACAGTATAAAATTATAATTCAGATGCATAATTACCTAGCGTAGTGCAATAAATAGTATTTACTTATCTGTCCAAGCATACATTTTATTATATTTTGTAAAAAGTTGTACATGGTTTATACACTAAGACAAAATAGAATGTGGAGTTTCAAGACGTGTGATAAATGATAATGACGTATCGAACCACTGAATCGATTCAACAATACATATCGATTTTATCAAATCGATAGTTTTTGGTCGAAAAATCAATTCTTCGTTTAATCTCAGATCGTCCATCCCTAGTTGATAAACAAAAACAATAAACATTTCAAATTTCAATGTTTCAGTTCGCACTCGGCTTTAAAGTATCGTATTAAAGTTACAGTAAGTGTTAATTTTAAATTTTCAGGGTGAAAAATATGATGGGAGACGCGCTGATGTTTGGTCTTGTGGCGTCATACTTTACGCATTACTCGTTGGCGCTTTACCGTTTGATGATGATAACTTGAGGCAACTCTTAGAAAAGGTAAAGTATTTGTATTTTCCTCTTATGTACAAGCCTACACTTCTACACTTACTGGACAAATTAAACATACAAGGTTTAAGCGAGTAATTCTTGAATATAATTATTAACAGGCGATCTCGGCAACGACTTCGCTGAAAATGAGTACCTGGTGGGTTTGAGGGGTAAAAAATTGGTCTAGATAGGTTTAGGTCTTATGAAATTGCGAAAATAGTAACATCTATACAACCCTATCGGTAGCACTTGGATTAAATTGGTACCAATTTCGTAGACTACCGTCAGATGGCAAGTTTTTCAAGTACAAGACAAAAAAACTACCGAGCCTAGCTCGGTCACCCAGCTACTGACAGGACCTGCTTAATCAAATTGCACTATACTACTAAACTGGTTTTAGCGGAAAATTACATATTATTTTTATTTACTTTTATCTTTTGCACTTATGGAATGCATGTACATTGATCATATTTGTAGTTAATATATGTTATTGTGAAGTTATTTATGTGTTAAAAATGTTTTAGGTTAAAAGAGGAGTATTTCATGTACCACACTTTGTGCCACCGGACTGCCAGCAGTTACTCAGAGGGATGATTGAAGTTAATCCAGAGAAACGAATGACTGTAAGTAATATGTAGTTTCATTATTAAGTGTTCCCTACTGTTGCACACATTTTGTCATCGGACCTGAAATATAGACATACTACAGTATTTATAATTTTTTATTTGAATAAAAACTAAATCAAATATTAAAATAAAAAATACTTGTTCCCCATAGAAGCCAAAGTTCAATGGTGTGTTGTCAAACTGTGGTTGTGCTAAAAGCCTCTTGGTTTGGTAGGTTAACTACCCTACCTGAAGAGTAGTTACTGGAACGACTGAGTGGCAAATCCTTATGTTTAGGGCAGTGGAAACAAGTTTGTACTGCCACTTCCACCTGCTTGTCTAACCTCAATAAGCCTTCACAAATTCAAATGTGTGGATAGAGTTAAAAACTAACTTTCCGGCAACCAAACTTTACTACTTAAATTTGTAATCAAATTGAATTTATATCAGTGTTAATGAGGGACTTTGCAAACGACGGGGTAGGGCGGGCTTTTTGTCTGCAAAGCAATAAAGACCGCGTCTGTCCGCCGATGTCTGCAGCTGCCCTCGCCGCATACACAGCACACGACGGGCGGAGGAGCCACCGTCTGCGTTACTGCATATAAACGGACATGCTGCGCTGCTAGTGCCTGGCGGGCACCTGTGGCGCGGATTTTTTGCCCTCTGTGTGCGTTGGTAATATTGGATTCCCTTTGTGCTATTTTTCGCGGTGTAATTGATCGGCCCGCCCCACCCCGTCGTGTGCATCGCGCCTTAGAGATGTTTGATATTTTATCTTATTTTCAACGACTTGAATTTTGATCACATTTGCCTCTTTCAAACATACTAACTCACTAGCAGGCGTGTGGATTGCGAAGCTTGATTCTCCAAATCAAGCCGAATGTTTGTGATAATATTAGTTTGCAGCAAACATAGGAATGTAGCGTAAAACTATTATTTGAAAACCTCACCTCATATATATTTCTTTCAGCTAGCAGAAATAACTCGGCATCCCTGGGTAACAGCCGGTGGTAGAGGAGAACTGGAACAGGAGTTGCCAATGATGGAGGTAGTCCAAACAAGAGTTCTGCCCTCAGCTGATGCGATAGACCCTGACGTTCTACAAGCGATATGTAGTCTAGGCTGCTTCAAACATAGGGATAAGTTAATACAGGATTTATTGAGTCCGCAGTAAGTATTGTTATTTTTGATTGTAGAATTTATACTTTGCATCAACGTCACTTGGTGGAATTCCATTGTAAATGCACTTTTTCTTTAAAATACACACATGTACTTTACTGCCCATCACGAGAAACTATAATTTTTGTAAACAAACTCCTTTTACTAAGTAAATATTTTTACTGCGTGACAATAATGAACTGACCATATTCAATCGAAATAAAAATATATATGGATTATACGAAATTAATAAACTTTTTAATTTAGTTTAATATTATTTGACAAGTATTATTTTGCTTCGTGGTACGGGAAAGCGCCGATCTCAGGAAATGCAAACCTCCGGTTCGCTATTTTGAAATAAACGTCAATTGAGTTTTCAATACGCACGTATATGTTTCATTACTTTTTATCGCGGATTTTGTTGTTATTGTTCATTTTGTTATTTTTTCGTTATCACTTTGTTACTGTTGTTAATTTTGAAAATTGTTGCCTTAAATTTTATCGTTTTTGTTATTTGTTATTGTGTATTTACGTATAATGGAATAGATGAATAATAATATAATTATTATTTCTATTCGTATCTTTCTACGGATGCTTGCAGCAATTCCCTTACTAATAATTTATTAAACATTAAAAAAAAAATACTTTTTCCTTTGACCTTCTGACAAATGTTGACAACTTCTGAACGTTTGTTTACATAATTTATACCTTCTTGTGACAGATAGTATATCCTACAATTAATATTTTAAAATTTCACTTCAGCCAACCGGTTTCCCTTTTTACAGCGTCATCTGGGCTTGTTAAACATTTACAGCTAAATTTAATTAATTTTTAAT
>DVZL01007217.1:0-10872 GCA_018236625.1 Lasaia peninsularis | reverse complement strand
CAAACAGAAAGTTAAAATATTATGTGCGTCACTATTGCCACCTGTGACTAAAAAGCGCTGAACGATTAGCTGCACACAATTATTCGAATATAGCTCGAAAAAGGGTCGAGATTTCCTTAGAAGATATTGACTACGTAACGAATACCTAAGGTCCCCCTACGCCCCTGTAACCAAGCGCGATATTTTAAGACCTGACCCCCCCTGGATGGGTCACATAATATGGGTATGTTCCCTTAATTATATTTGTTATGCAGTATTGGACTATCAACCACGATAATATATCTACCTCTGCCTATCCTTTAGGGGCGTGACGATATTTATTTTTTTTCATTTCAGTGTTTAATCTAAGCATTTCTTTAACAATTTGCTCACTTTGCGAGTCAGATTAATTTTAATATTCTTACAATAGAAACTTCTAAATAAAACCTTCAAAGCAAGATTTTATCAGTCATATAAATTTTGTCATACGTCCAATAATAAAAGAAAACTTCCGGCGCAAAAATATTTGCGCAGAGAAGGCCAAGGTTGCCCAACAACTATTTATCTAGATTATAAACACGACGCAGATAAAAAAAAGCCTTCTAATATATTTCGTAATACGTGAAGTACTTAATCTGTCTGTACACATTATAAAGATTAATAAGAACGCCAGATTCGAAACTGTAAGCAACTTCAATATTTCAAATACCTCTCTTATAATGCATAACATTTCAAAACTCTATTCTTTACGGAGCATTATTGCTGCTACTTATTAGAAATAGTTATACTTATAATAACTTTTAAAAATATATAAAATAATTAAATTAAAACACAGACGAAGTCACACGTAAAGCTTGTCTCACGTGAAAAAGCAATGTTTTAGCTTTGACATTTATTAGGGACTATCCAAATTACTTAGTTAATTAACAAAACATTATACCACGCAAAACACTAATTTTGACCGAATCACTGGGTCAAGGATAAGATCTTGTGTTAGAGAATTATATATATAATAGGTAAAGTCGCAAACGTAGGCCAGTTTGTATAAGGAACGTCACCCAACCAGACGAAACCGGTGTGTCGCTAGCCGCGTATTCAGACACACCTCTGACCCTTCCACAATTCCTCCTCGTTAACCTCCCCACTGGCTCAATCACTTTGTTTTGATTATGCATCAGCATTTCCAAAGCTTTGATGAGTCTAAAATTATCTTCATTTCTAATAATCTTCACTATCGAATTATTTCTGAGCGACGGCATTGTCTCATCCCACGTACGTGGACGTAATGTCGTCGGCTAATCAAGGGTTGTGTGGTGGCTGTAGAGTTGCAAACTCTCGAAATGACCAACCAGGAATAATTTGTACGTATATGAAATCGTAGGAGGTTAGACTGAAAGAGAATCATTAATTAATTTTAAAATTAAATAGCACCTTCTAATATTCGTCGGTTATTTAACATACAAGTTTTTACATGAAAAATCGAAGATTGTTAGTACTTGTAACTCTGATTTCACCAAATACATTCTCATTCAGTTATTTTTTAGAAAAACCGGATAAATTACTGCTCTCAGGGAGGTCGGGAAGTTGACTATTATTACCGGAGTCTCCCGGGTAATACGGGTGGGTTGGGAACCCTAGGTGGTGGGTATACCTACCTCTGCCCAGCACTTTGGAAATATGGGCGTGACGATATTTATTTTCTCTTGAAAATTTCTTATGTGCTCCTATAACGGGGCATCACGCGAAGCCAATTAGCATTTTAATGGTTTTCTAACATGACTAACTTGATTTGGTAAATATATCATATTATTGAAGATGTTGGATCGCTTCTATGGTGGCGAGTCTCGAGAGAGAGGTCTCGTCTTTTATATGAGTTCCAGTTTATCTGAACGTTGCCTAGGGTTGGTTTTCTGCCCGATATGGCGAGGAACTTACCACCAGATATATTATATCATAGCGTCAGCTAATCATGGATGCATATCAATATGTACCTCTGCCTTTCCTCTGTTGCCGGCACCTTCGCTAGTGGACTAAAAATCTCTCAAGGAAAACCGATGAAATATAAAAATAATAACCACTCTATCTTTTAAATGTTACCAGATCAGTTACGAAATTTGAATTCCAAAATAACAAGATTGCTAGGTTCAAATAAATGTACAAATAAAGGACGTCACACAACCAGTACGAACCGGCACGCCGCTGACCACATATTAAGGCTCACCTCTAACCCCACTACAATTCCTCCTCGTTAACCTCGGCGCTGGCTCAATCAGTTTGTTTTGATTTTGTATCGCCATTTGCACAATACTGTCATTTTTAAATGAGTATCTCTACCATAAGTACATTTTTGGAGTGCTCTTACGGCAAAGAAAAACGTGGCGAGGAATCGCTAGATTTGTGCCCGATATAGCAACGGACTTGCCACCCGTCACATCATGGGATAGATCATCGTCGGCAAATCGTGGATATATACGTCTCCCTAGTGCCTACTCTTTCGGGGATATGGGCGATGGGGAATATTCTTTAAAATTGACGACACTGTCTTAGTTCTGTTGCTATATTAAGTCGGTCCTTTGTGATCCATGTTGGATGGTCTAAGCCTTAGTTGGGTACCAAAATTTTCGAAATGAATGTACGTATGTATATTCATTCCGTTTTTTTAAAATTTAACAAACAAGCAAACTACTCTTTGTACGGTTAGGGTTTATCACCAGAATCGTTTGCATATGCGATAGCTCAAACTGTTACGCCTCCATCTTGTGTGCAAATCTACAAATTGTTCCACCCTCTAAATATGGAGTAGTTACTGTCACTAGGAAAATATTTTTTCGTGATACTTCTATTGTAAACGAGTGTACCACCGCCAAACATCCATTTAGAACCGGTTCTTCGACGTTTCATATTAATGTTTGACTTCTAACCTCGCAACAATTCTTTCTCGTTGACACCGGCGTGCTCGCGGCACTACCGCGACGAGGCGAATACTAATGCTTTGGTCTACTGCCAATATAACATGTAATAGATCAGCTTTTATAAGTGCAATGGCGAAAACAGTACGACCCATTATTAGACGTTTCGCATTAATATTTAACGATCGACCTAGCAGCAGATTGTTGATACTAGCATGCTCGGAATCCGACGAGGCGGACGCTTATCACTGTTTTGATCAACTGCCAATGCTGTGGTATCGATCTGTGATAGATTATCTCCAATGCTATCATAAGAAGCGGAAGGGCATATTCAACGTTTCATGATAAACAAAATGGAATGTTATATTGCAAAATTCCTCCAAAAAGACACAGTAATCAAGCAAGACACACGATTCACTCTCAACGTACGTTTCGCCTCGCAACCGAAGCATTTTCAGAAGAACTACACTGCACTCCACGATGACGATGGAGTGCCTAGAAACCTAGCAATACTTTGTTGTCGAAATTAATTTTGCTCGTGGTTTGGCGAGGCGTACCCTAACCTGTGTTTTGGTCAACTGCCAATGCTGTGGTATCAGCACGTGATATATTGGTTCATTTATAAGATGTGCAACGGGGTATTCAATTGTCCAACGTTTCATAATGTTTGACTGGTCATCTTGCAGCAATGCTTCCTTTTGGACACTTGCATGCTCGCAGTATGGCGAAGCAAACGCTAATCACTATGTTTTGGTCGACTGCCAATACTGTAGCATAGTAAAAGTTGTGTTAGATTGGTTCAGCTGTTGTAATAGTTAACGAAGTGCAACAACGATTATTTGATCGAGGTTGATTCTGACAAAGTTCAAATACGAGTAATTATGGTATATATCTAATTGGAATTACTAACAGAGCTTCAAGGAAGAGGATTGGTAATCTCAGCCTTTGCAAAAATCGGAGAACTGTTAGCAATATGGTGCAGAATTGTAATTTTCTCTTCATCTTCACACTAAGACACCATAATCGAAACAATTTCTACATCTATACAAATACTAAGGACTCGTTGCTGATTCAAATGAGATATTTCTTGTAGGACTTGAACACTTTCAGGACAAATTAAATCAGAGCTTTTCAATTAGTATCAAACTCTTTAACCAAGCCTACACATTCCATCGGACACGGTACAGTTCATTGTACTAAATTAAAAAATTTGTTAAACGCAATCACCTGCGCATCAGGTTTGACCCGGATAGTAAACTGGTCGTTGTATCCAGCGCCGCCGCACACGAAGCACACGCGGTCATCGGCAGACGGGTCGCGCGGTGGGGACGCGGGCGACTTGGCCGCGGCGGTGACGGTCGCGCCAGCACCTGTCGCCGCGCCCGCCACCGCCACCGCGCCCGCGCCCGCGCTAGCGTTAAGCGAGCTCTTTATGTACGCCTTCGCCTTTTCCATTGCCGCGAAACTGTAACAAAACAAAAAATATTATTATTATTATTACACCTAATGTCGTGGGCTAGTCGAGGGTGCATATGTACTTTTGCCTGCCTTTTCGGGGGTATGCGAGTGACGATTTTTTATATTCCAAGAAGTAAATATTACGAAATGATTTGGTTTTGAATAATGTATCTTCGACGTCGATTTAATTGACATAATATTTGCTACTGATTAGGTACATTTTAGAGTAAATTCTATATCTTTCATCGTTGGCGCTTGGTGAAACTTCCACGTATTCATATTTTAAATGAGAAACACATGTACTTTTTCAAATATAACTTCCAAAGACAACTTTCAAAGGCCAGACATTTTTCCGACCTATAATACTAATCGCGTAAAAACATACCCTCTTTTTAATATAGTCGGTTAAAAAGTAGCCTATGTCTTTCTTCAAGGTGTACTCTATCTCTGTAGAAAATTTCATCAAAATCGGTTCAGTGGTTTAGGCGTTAAAGCGTAACATACAGACAGACAGACAAAGTTACTTTCGCATTTATAATATTAGTAAGGATAATTTACTTACGCGTTTTACAGCATCATCAGGGCTAAAACTTAGCCCTCTATTGTTTTTAGAGTATGATTTCGTAGCGAGAATATTTTCTTTTAATCACTAAATATTTTGAAAGTCAAGAAAAATTGATAAACCAGCGTCGTGATGTCTTTATTTAAAGATTATTATGTTTGATATTTAATATTTTTAGTTAATCAAACCGTACTGAACACAAAGAACGCAATGTTTTTGGTTGGGAAAACCCAGAGACAATCTGTCAGTCATGGCGTGAGGCATAGACATAATGAGATAAATGTACTTCAGATTGTTTTGATAAGGATCACTTTAAAACACTTCAAATAAAATGTTATAAGTTCTGGCGATGATCAACGAAAACTTATGATAATACATTATTGGTATTTAGATTTTAAGCCAAAAATATAAACACTAAGGACCGCGAGGAAACCCTGGATTTGTGCCCGATATGGCGACGGACTTGCCACCTATCACATCATGGGACCTAATATGGTCGACACACCGTAGGTGCATGTGCACCTCTGCCTAAAATATACTTAGTACATAAAGTAATAAATATAAACCATCCATGTGCCTAGTGTCGTTATTTGATTCTACACTTGATGGGTTTGGTTAAGAAAATATTACACTTCAATATCTAGCCCCAAAAGAGTTTTATATTGTACTGATATTTATTAAATTAACAAATTACAAATTCAAACAAAAAACCGATTTGAATAAAAAAATAAAAAAGCACTGCCATATTTTTGGAACAGGCGTCAAAATATCGGTACAAGCGTATCATACGATTAAAAAGGTAGGTAACGGACGAATGATCGATACGGCTACGATAAGCTTCCCTATACTGATAAAGGTTGACGCCATTTTGAATAAACATTGTAAACAAGATGGCCGCGCTGACACATTTGCCTAAACTCCTTGTATACCTGTTGATTCATAAAATAGGTTTATTGCTTCTTCACAGAAATAAGGAACTGGTGGTGTAGGTCTGCCATCATCCTGGTTGGTACTACTACCTTCTTATCCATGTCTTATCTGTAAAATCTAACCATGAAATAATTGTACGTGTTTACTTAAAGCTCAAAAACTTCTGTAAGAATTACAATAAGTAGAAATTAAGCTATAATTGATGTCTGTGATTGGATTATCGTATCTACCTCTGCTTCCCCCTTCCGGAATATGGTCGTGCCGATATATTTTTTATATTATTGGCCTAAGGTCATAATATCATGTTCAATTTTAATTATTTATTTTTACTAGTCATTGTTATTATTGTGATAGAATATTGTGGTGTATAGGCGATGTGTATTCCACAGCCATTCGTTCACCATCAGAAGATCCTTTCAAGATAGCCAACAATCCTCCGTAATCAGTCAGTATAAATTAACCGTCATTCGTAATCCGCCAGTGTCACTTTTGTTGGGAGAATGATCGATGAGCACGCGATAAGCTGCCCTTTACTGATTAACGTGGAAGCCATTTTTAGGAGTTCTGTACCCAAAGAATAAAAACAGGACCCTATCACTAAGATTTCGCTACTCTATCCTACTCCGCTATTGAACCTATCTGCCTATCTGTAGCTACTCTTCAAATTTTCATAGATAATGTAATTTTTATTGCCGCTATAAGAACAAATACTACAAAAAAATAAAGTAAATATCCATGGTACTTCCAACATTATGTTTTCGCTATGATGCTTCCCGACAAATAGATCTTGCTATCAATATTTAGATCCCCGTATATGAACGTAGGTTGAATATCAGTAAATAGAATTGTTAAAAATCAATCGCGTAAGCAATTTATATACCTACTTAATACATTTTATGTCGTAACTAGAAAACCTTTTTGTTTTTATAAATGATGAATAACGATACGGAACCCTTCATTGGAAGGTCATCGTGAGACAAAAATCCGTTAGGTGAAAAAAAACATCGACCATAGACACCAAAGATATAATGATACTTTGATGACCAGAAATTTTGTTGTTTTTCGTCTTCTCGTAAGGGAACTTAGTAAGCAAAACTCGAGCGTCATGGCGACTTATTGAGATTTGTCCCTTACATAGTGGAGAAAAAAAACGTCATCTGACATGTTTATTTCTAGCAGGGTGGAAAGAGAGCGTCTAAACTTGCTTTTACATACTTGATCCTACGCGAGCGCTTCAGTCGCAAATGTCTATCAGCCAGTTTGCCATAACGACTGATAAATATAGGTGACTTGTTTTATGAAAGTTTTTGATCCAAGCACTCCCATTCGTCGCGTTCAAATTGTCAGATTATTTAAATATATATTTATTGGCATGTGAACCAGCTATATCTTAATCTGAGGTCTTCGAGTATACTTTCAAACTAATAAAAATTGCACAGAATACCCTACACGAGCGCCACTTTATAAAGATTTCATATGCAATAGAGGTGTTTAATGATATTACAAGGTAGTTAGTTATCTGCCATATTATAACCTAACGCGCCCGAGTTAATACCCAAATCCCCTCTTGGGCTCTCCTACTATTAAGTAGCTTTGCCATCTATCGTCTCTTTAAGTGAAACTATGATGATCTAATGCTTTAGTGCACCGGCTTAGAACGTAGCCCGTAAAATATCATCACACCCATATCTCTAAATAAGCAAGCAAAGGTATTATACACGATGAGCTAGATATTAGGTCTCATGATGTGACAGGTGGTCGGTAAACTTTATGAAAAGCTTAATATCAAAATCTTACAATATCATCGCATAATTACAATGGCTTTCCTTAGGCGATGTATATGTCTTACAGAATACACTCAACAAGACTATTTTTACGGATTTTCGAAGTATGTTGTAAAAATCATTTATTGCCGCATCGATGTGAGCTATTGGTTAAAAAGGGATCGAAGGGTGGGCATTAAAAAGTATCTACATACGTTAACATATAGACTGGAAGGGTACCACGCAGTGTTGTCGAGTGCCGGTCACCGATAAACCCTGTACAGTCGTCAACAAAACTGTTACAATAGCAATAATGCTGCTGGATATATAATTTTAAAGGTTATTGCTTTCTTCGTTCAACGTAATTAAAATACAGAGACGGTAAAATGACGCTAAAGGTAATAACTAATATGAGCTGTTCCGAATATTTAATATTGACCAAGTCAAAAGAAACCGGCATTGTGAGAGTGAGTTAGCAGATAATGCCTTTAGCAGTCAAAATGACGAAATAACTGCGGCTTTTAATCCACATATTCAGAGTGTAGTCTATACTGTATAGAGTAAAAGTCTGTAGAACGTACGATCCAATACGACAGCGCTAAATGTGCTAAATCCTTTAATTTTCCTTGCTTTAAAACAAGATAGCAATAACTTAAGAATAAGTTTAGTTGGTGCGCAGATGAATGACTACCATTATCTGCCCCTTCGATTGTAGTTTAACCTTTTGATCTTAAATTCAGTTTTTCATGTGACTATTTAGGATGACGTAACTTTTCGGTCATTTTACGGTAACTTTCATCATTCCTCTACAATGTTTTAATTTGATACGTTTAAAATCGTAACAAAGTATTTAAAATATGTACGAAAATATAATTGCAATCCCAATTCTATTCTCGTATAATATTATTGATATTCCTTTACCCGAAATATTTATCATTATTATAGTCCATTTGTTTTTTATAGTTTCACGGGAAACATATCAGGTCATTTTAAATCAGGTTTGAAGTGCTAACTCTGCAATAATGTTTCAATTTAAAACCTAGGCTTTTCTCCGAAGAGGTAGGCAGAGGTACATATATACATCGACGATAAGTCCATTGAGGCAACCAACGGATGGTATATGATAATATAATAATTATAAATTTTCTTAAGATTTGCAACAGAATAAGTTCAGGTTATTGAAGGTACAAATGATGGATGAAATTAATTCAAAATACTTTCCCACGCAACAGTACCAAACCCTCAAATTCAGTCTACCCAAATTGCAATGATACGTACGCACCCGACAGTCGAACAGACAATACAATCGATATATGTATATGTAGCCGTGTACTCGTCTAATTGCTGGCATTGTCAGGGGTACTTCATTACACGTACACATGGGATTATACACCCTATGAGACATAGCAATAAGGACGCATAACCTTTGAAACTTTGTAATGAAAATGGTTTTGATTTGGACGTTTTCGACAGGTCCGTTTTAGGTTTTTTTCCATCAGTATTATATAACAAGAGTTCATATGCTGCACCATGTGCATTAGGCCTATGTTTAAATTCAATTTTCTTTCATGGGATAACTCAGCGAAGAAATACACGGATCTCCTGTTGGTAAGAGACAGCCTTATAGACACTATAGATGTTGTAGCCTGTAGGTGCGTCACTGTCTGTGGTCGGGCTGTTAGACCGCATGTGCAAGTCTACCGGCTGCCCTCCGGAACACGACAATACTATTATGGCGACGGGAATAGGTAAGATAAGGATTTAAAATATCTAATTTATCTCAGTATTTTTATTTACGTTTTCTTCGAAAATTGTATCATTTTGATTTAAATATTTATACTTTCCACTAGTGGCAGAGTGCTGTGCATCAAGAGAAAATTTCAACTGTTTCGCCATCGCGGTTAAATAGCTACAGCCTGGTGACAGATAGATAGACACCGTTTTCACTATTTCGGTACAGAGCCCTAAAAACTAATGACTAATACTGGCAAACTAACACACGGTACATAGATTACAGTCGGTAAAGTGTGCCAATCAATTATAGACAGACAAGTTTGTACTCATTTGTTATGTAATGGTCGTAGGCGATCCGGTTAGGACCGGTTTCACTCTCGCCGCACCGCGATCTCATTCATGACTCGACTTCCAACTATTGTGCGTGCTGAAGTATCGTTGCGAACGCTAAGTCTACGTGTCGAGTTTGATGGAGGGTGCTGTGCGAATAAATCCGTGTTAATTGCGAAAGTGTATGTTCGTATGTATATTCCGTTTGAATGTCATAGCCGATTTTCATAAGTTTTGGCATGGAAATACACTAGAGCTTGGACTACTTTTTATCCTGAAATATGTTCATCACACAAATGTTCCCGTCAGGAATAGCATTCGAACTTTATCTATAAAAAAGAAAGTCGTGATAATAGTTACACTATTTATAACTCAAGAACAGCTAAACCCATTTGGATTTTTCATTAAATTTTGTGTGGATGTTGAGAATCGGTCAATATATTCATATTCTTAAGTGCGGACGACGGTACGAAGTTCGCCGGAACAGCTAGTTTATAACAAAGAGGGGGAAAAAAAGCGTGTAGGCTAACCAACCGGCCAATGAAGCGGTTAATTATTACAAAAGCATAATATTACATACATATCTTCACGCCAAGTCGCTTGCACGGTAGGCAGAGCGCATCGAGTTTCCTACATACTTTCCTAGCTTCCTTCATTTTAATTTCTCTCAGCACAATGCTATCTTATACTCGCTTATTCACTAAGCTTGAGGAATGACGTAATATATTCACAAAAACAATCTATCTGCAGTACTATACACTAAAATCAGTAGCCGCCCGCTACTGTGTTATTTCAATTTAAATAGAAAGGTCTCCTGCGGCAAACTTACACAAGAGGCTTTTAAGATTATGAATTCAAGAAAAGAAGAGCTCATTTTTTTAGGGTTCCGTACTGAAAGGGGGATAAAAATTCCCCTTGTTCTCTGTATAGAATAGAGCATCTGCTTCCCTACCAGACAGATCATAAAGGGCGAGCATAGGTTGATTGGGTCATTACGCGCAAGACCTCCGGTGGTAGAGTGTTATGCAGCAACTAGCAAACAGAAGACCCGTCTGCTTGTTCGCTGTTTTACCTAATAAAAAGAACGGAATTTAAAATTAGGTTTCGTTTTTAATATAAAAAACAACTGGTAATATTCTCCTACACTAGGTGGTACTTTCACTAGGTGGTAGTCTTGCAACGACTCGCCCGGATTGGTACCACCGTC